>JADBHU010000132.1:0-52062 GCA_017140155.1 Fusarium devonianum | reverse complement strand
CTACGTAGCTGTTGAGCGCCAAGTACCAGCATGGTCAAGTTGCAGCCGATTTGGCTTTGACAGAAATCAGGATGTATGAGGTGCACTACAGGTTTTCGGTCTTGGAGGCAGGCCATCTGGTAGAGCAATGGATCAACCAAACGCGATGCATAATAGAGATTGTTGCCGGCATTTGGATCGATCGACTCAGGGTCGGCAAGCAGAAAAATATATATATGGGAACAGGGAATCAGCAGCCCAGATAACACAACGAATCATCTCAATTCCGATGAGAACATTTTCCTCCAGTACAAACTCAGGTTAGAGGTCATACTTGGGCCCCGGCAGTGGCCGTTCCCTTGTTTCTTAGACTTCATCCTTGCCTTCTGCTAACGACATTCGCTCTCTGCTCTTCGCCCGCCAGAGGGCTTTCCACGGAGTTGAGAAATACGCGATTGGGTGGAGAAAGGCATGAAACCCCGGGAAATCCATCGATCATTATTGCCCAGGATGCTATTTCAAGATCTGCTGCATGGTGCCTGACCGGGCCTCTCCCCTTTTCACCAACGCCATTCTCGTCCGAATGCAAAGAGGCTGTCTCAGCTAACGCGGAACCGCGTTTCGCATCTCGAAGATACGTATCGCCTTGAAGGACCGTCCCTTATCCAAGCCGGTGAGCGCAAACAAGTACCGGGAGGAAGTAACATGTATCAATGTCATTGCAACTCAAGTCACAGTACCAACGGAACCAAATTAAGATGGCCCGAGGACCTGGGGAGGCAAAGGCTGGACGTTGCCATCGGCAGTCTCACAGCGCTAAACGCCTAGAACGAGATGGACTGTCCAATGGACGGCCACGGATGGCCGCGTCCATGAGCATGGGTGGCACCGACCACGGGGTCGTTCCCAGAGCCAAACCGCAACATCCTGGTCCGAGACATGGTGAACGTCTGCATGCCCCTTAACCAAGGCATCCTTTGACGCCGTACGTGTAGTATTTGGTTAATTATACTATGCAGCTAGATACGGCGTATTGGAATTGGGTCCACACTCCTCCGGACGCAGCTCAGCACTCAGGATCAAATCTTGTTTCCGCTGCCACGATTACGCTCTCTTCAGCGAGGACTGCTGCTTGCCCCTTGTTTTTCGCAAGGCACAGTGTGTGTTCCGGCATTGGGGAGCTTGGAGCTTGGAGCTTGGGTCTCTGGGGTTATTAGCCTGGTTATAGCGGTTGTAGGTGCCCCGTCGTCAATAAACTCGAGTCTCCTCCGCCAGTTTTACCCCTGAATAGAGCCGCAACAGGCGCCAATCAGGGGCCACGGTACGGCAGCTACTTTGGTACAGCACTACATACTACGAAGGCAGGCATGGAAGGGTGAGGTAACCACGAAACTACTCAGAGGGATACGAAACTCAGCTGCTCCTCATATCAGCGCTAGTCTTGTTCGGCTTTGCAGATACAAGCAGCGCATGGGAAGTATTGCTACGTGCGTTTGTCGCCGCTGACGGGGGTTTGCGTTGGTGGGTTGTTGGTTGACATGCAGCGTCCCCTTACTAGGCACTTCAGCCCATCCGCCTATGCTTTAGGAAAACGGGGGCTCGTGACACTGCTATTGCAGCGCTGCTGCTGGAATTGAAACCCGCTGGTATATACCGGTTTTACTTCTTTCAACATTCTGAAGCTCAAAATTATCTCATCTAGCTGCCACGTTTTGTTCGCCAATCATCAGGGCATTGGGGTACCAAACAGGGGCTGGGAGTAAGAGTACATAGCGAGGGCGTCAGACGGAGGACGTTCCGTTGCATACAAACGGCTCAATGAAGAAGCCAAGCTTTGCGGAAAATGAGAACCAGCTAACGGGATTTGACAGCCACGGCGCACAAGCAGCTCGTTTACGGCCCATCATATGGAAAGACCCAAACCCGTTCAACGTAATGCTGTCCACGATATGAGCAACTTGTAGCTGCGCCACAGCAGCGAACTCAAGCCACACGCGTGCCCGCCCAAAAGCGGGCAGCCGCTCTGTTTTATTACTTAGCGTGACTACCAGCTACGGGTGTTGCTTCGCGGACTTGTATCTGTTGATTCAGCTTGCTGCAATCCCATAATTCAGCATTTTCTCCAATTTCCAACATCTCGACGTCGCATTCGGTCAACTTGAAACGAACCTTTCAAACAGCTTTTCAAGATGCCTCCCGGTAGGTGGATTTACTCTCTGGTACAGCCTCAGCGCCACCTCGTGCCTGCCTCTCCTGTCGCGCGCAACGAACGACGAGCGCATCGCGATCGCGTTTTGCGAGACCCGCCATGCCATCCCCTCGGCCACATCGCGATGTTCTTGGTGCAGTCGCTGATACTCGTGTAGCCCTCAGCGACGACGAGTCTTCCGATAACGGCGAGTTCTCGACGCCTCCACGGGTGAGCCGCAAGTCGGCTTCAGCTGGCGCGGTACCCGATGCGCACGAGGACGATATGGACGTCAATGGCGATGCTTCCGACGGAGAGGGTGAGGAAGATGACGAAGAAGATCTTGACGAAGACGAGTAGGTTTTTGTTCGCGATTGGCTGGAACAATGCTCACGCGCTGCAGATTCGTTGTGGAGGCGATAAAGAAACACATCATCGATGAAGACGTAAACGAAATTCCTCCCCTATCAAAGCGTTGCGCAGCTCACAAGGAACGCAGGGGACTTTGAAATTCCAGGTTAAATGGGAAGGCTATGATGCCAAGAAGGACTTGACGTGGGAACCAGAAGACAACCTTCAGTGAGTGGGAATTACAACTATCGGCTCGCGATTGCGCGTTCACTGACGCGTTTTTCGCCAGAGGAACTGCGACAGAAATTCTCAAGGAGTACTTTGTGAAGATTGGCGGACGTGAGAAGATTTTTGAAGAGACCGACACTGCATCCAAGACCAAGAAGCGCCGACGAACCGCAAACGGTACACCCGGCACCACTTCCACAAAGCGATCCCGAAGAAGCGAGGCGCATCCTGCGAATACAACGCCTCCGGCCACCTCGAAAAAATGGAGTCCTCCCGCAGGCTCGTGGGAGGATGAGATCGATACTATTGATGCCTGCGAGGATGAAGGCAGCGGTAAGCTCGTTGTCTATCTGATCTGGAAAAATGGACAAAAGACCAAGCACGACACGTCGATCATCTACAAGAAGTGCCCGCAGAAGGTAATTGAGCCGACTCTGGAGTGTTGCAAATTGATAGTAACCTGGCACAGATGCTCCAATTCTACGAGCGACACGTCAAGATCATCCGAGATGAGAATAAGGCCCTGGCTGATGGAGCCGAGCTCTGATGAGACCGTTACTGATTGCGAAGGTCTTGTTGGTTGAGGCGATGAGTTTTTGGGGCAAAGCGAGCCTGCTTGCCTCGCACTTGTGACTACTAAGTGCATTCCGACGATCGACTCAGAGAGAGATGTTGGCGCGGGCAATTGAACGAGTGCAAGGAAGGATTTGTATGTTTGATAGGGCGCAGTCATGATATCACGGCAACTAAGGGTGATGGGCTTACCATGCCAGTCACAATATCGCTTGCCATGAGTTGGGAGCTCATGCAGATAGCGATGGATTGAACCAGGGTTTTAATTGATTCCCATGGGTCCCATACCAAGCTGTCAGGTCCCAAGCTGTGCTAGCCAGGAACCGGCTCTGAAACACCACGCGGCCATCGCGACGGCCGGAAAAAGTGACGTTGTCTGCGAGGCTGGGAGAGAGAAAAAAGAGCTGCTAGTCGCGTCAAGCCGACTCAGTCGCCCACAAGCGTTGCCCGGGACCCCTGGCAGGCCCCCATAGCGGGACCCTTGCATGCCCTGCAAGCCTGTAAGAAGGCGGTCATTACGCCTCCAGGTTCTATTGCAGCAGGTTGGGGCCATTGGGCGCGCGCCCAAGCTCTCCCCCCCAGCCTTGCGACTTTCGCGTCAGCGGCAGCGAAAATGCGGGTGGCGGGGCAACCACTTATAACTGAGCGAGGCCGCGAGAAAGCTCCCCTTACAAGAGGTTGCATTCCAGTTCTCGCTTTACTGCTATCTTTCAAAGAGACAAAAGAGAACTTGACGAACATTTCCGTGACTTGCAGAAGACGACTGAGCTTGCTACCGTTTCAAACTCCAACAACAACCATTGTCAACCTGTCCTGACGCTATCAACGACTGGACTATTTGCAGCGATTCATTAGTCTCTACGACCATTGGCTTTTCAACATCACCCACTCCTGCGTATGTCTTTTCTTCTGTCGCTCGGCCCAAGATAATCTCCCAGCTGACTGAAACATTACAGCTTCATACATCACACACCTTGGAACATTCCGTTGCTTCTACCGCCAAAGACAGTGTCAAACACCCAACGCTCTTCATCAATCCACGCCTCCTCCCCCACCGAGATCCGACGTCCGATAAGATCCAAGACAGAACAGATCACAGTCCACTTCCTCTCTAAACCCACCACCGACTCAATTGAGTCTCCACCGCCATCATGAAGAGAAACGACGTCATCGCCATCATCATCATCATCCTCTTCGTCCTCCTGGCCGCCGTGTCATTCGGCATCTGGAAGCTCGTCAGCTTGGCAAAGGGCCACATGAGCGTGACTGGCAGCTCATCATCAAGCAGCCACCCCAGCCGCGACCTCGCCGACGGCTGACGCTCCTTTTGACGCTCCTTTTCTTTTTCACTACATGCTTTTCTTATTTATTGGTTTTTAGCGATTTCTTTTTTTTTTTTTTTAACATCTGTCACCATCTGATGCGGAGAAATACTTTGGGTAAATATTGGGCTTATCAATGCGGTTGGTTAATGAGTCAACAAGTCATGTTTGGGTTTTACGGCGAAATACCACGGCGGCATTGTTGCATAGGAATTATTGGTTTTCGAGCAACGGGTTACGAATTTCTCGGGATTTCACGGGTATATGAAACGGGCACATGTTTAGATAGACTGCTTTGGCAATATTGAAAAGCTAGGACAGCGATGCAGATACTACATAGTACGATGCGTGTAAATGGCAAACAGAACGAAACGTCATGCGAGATGACTGTTCGCACATAATCTTCCAACCATTGTTCCTGTCTGTCAGTTGATTGCGGTGCCACGTCTGAGTAGTTGCTTTACCTCAACAACGATCATTTGCTTACTCGGCGACTTGACTTGCTCTCAAGCTGATTCACATTGACAGTTGAGTTTGTCTGTTCTGTGATGCATGAGGAATTTAGCATATATTACCATGCTAGGAATTACGCTTCTTTCATTTCCCCTCATCAGCTCTTCAACGCTCAACATCAAAAAGCACACTCACATTTCTTTGTACAGTAGGTATAGCCCCCGCAGCTTATTCATTTTCTGACGAAAGCATGGGAAAGTTTGAATTCAGCCTCCAGACAAATCGGACTCTTTCTTCCAGCCGCGCAACGACTGGCTCGAGCGCATAAGCAAGGAGGAGGATCCGCACGATGAATTCCCGGATCATATGATCAATGGGTAGTCGATGAGCGCACTCCAGTAATGAAGGTATGCGGCATGGATTTCAGGCAGTTGCAGACCCTGGGGGACTTGTTGCTTCAATTAGTCTAGAGTTGTTCTGCTCGAGCGCCGTCAAGAGATAAAACTATTTGAGGTGGACCTCATCGATGGGTAGCTGTAAAAATGAGAGCAGCTTCACCCATGATAAGCTTCTAATAAATACGCAATAGTACGAGAGTAGAGGAAGCATTTTACTTCATCGTATGACAACCAACGGCCAAACTGTTAGTGATGGATGGAAACCAGCCTTGCACCGGTTCTGATTGGCCAAAGACCGCCAAATCCGGCTCAAAATAGTAATTCGGTCGTTTCCTGCTCATTGCAAATTTGCAGCGACCAGACGCAAAACTTCAAAAGGCTCGAAGGAGCGAGCATCCATGCGACTCTTTTTGGGACTTCAGAGGACCTGTATGCACTCCACCATATCACGAATTAGCATGATTGAGATTCAATGATCGTTGTGACGCTGCAGATGGTAGGCTTTCATGGGGCCATTGCCTCTAGTTGACTGTCGAGTCTCTTATGTTCCAAAGGATTGACTTTACCCCAGGATGTGCCAAGAAATGGCACCGGATGGAGGGTTAAATAGAGCAAGGTAGAACAAACTACAACAGAGTAGAACAGGAATAGATCGGGTGTTGATCTACACAACGAAATTTCGGTCAAGATGCCTATGTCTCTTATAATTTCACTATCTATGGCTAAAGTGAACGTTGCCGTTGGCTTGTCGCATTCAGATCTCGGTTCGTTTTTCAATACATGACCACCATGGCTTCGAGAGTTACGCCATTCCTAAATCATATAAGTCGCACAATAGGTATGTCAAGAAATTGTCCAATACCTGCCCATTGATTCCGTTCTTGCGACTCCTGTTAGAGCGATGAGGTGGCGGACAGGGTAACCTCGGTTTCTAGCCTCCGTCTAAACACGAGTGGCGTTGATAGGGCAGGGAGGAGTAGGGACTATGAACAACAGTTAGCTACACGTCTGTAGACGAAAGGCTCCCATAGTCGCTTACAGTGGCCGTGGTGGACGCCCTTGTAAGGGACCCCGTGGTCACCACCAACATCAGCAGCAGAGCCCCTGTCCTTGATCTGCCTGGGCATAACCGGAGCCCAAGTGGGAAGGGCAGCAGCGGATGCGTTCCACCAGGGAGGAAGGATTGACGAAGACACAGGAACAGGAGCTATCGAGAAGTGTTAGAAACCATCACCAGAGAGCTCGAGGTGAGGTGACTTACTAGGGATCGGCTCAATCGGAGTAGGCACGGGAGTGAAAGGAGGGAAAGGGAAAGCAGCAGCGAAGGGAGCCGCAGCGGCGAGGACAACAGCGAAAACACCGGTAGTCTTCATTTTGGCAGTGGTAATGGGGGGGGGTCGAGATTCAAGAAGTCTTGGGTCAGGGACAAGCAGGAAGAAAGGTTTGTCTGTTTGGTCGTTTGTAGCGAAGGAGGCCAGCTCGAAAGAATGAACACAACAAGGTCGCAGACCGGAGAGAAAATCTGGTAGGGGGAGTGCGTGTGAAGACAAGAATGGATAGACAAGAGACACAACCACCTATCGACAAGGCAGTCTGCGTCCTATATACCCTCTGAGTTCTCCCCTCGTCCATATGCCAACCCCCCCATGCAAATCCCTTCCCTCCACGCCCACAGTACAGCTTGTTCTCTTTCTTGTCAACCCCCAATTCTCTTATCAGCTGGTTTGGAACCTAACCCATCCACACGTGGTGAAACAGGCGACTGTGGTATTTTGTCCGCGGCCGATCTCTTTCCAGGTGCCGGGTCCATCGCCGGCAGAAGAACGCTGCTAGAATGCTAGACGAGGGACTAGGGCGTACCCAGTTGATGAGACACTTGACAGGGTCCCACCTGGGAAAGATTCCGGAAGCTTGGCTTTGTGTCTTGTTTTTTTCCTTGTCAAAGTTCGGACGGTGGAGTGGGTTGAAGTTGGCGGACTGGCTGTTGGTTCGCAAGACGTCTTTCGGGTTGCGTAGTAGCTCGACTACTAACTGTGATGACATTAATCCTGAACTTAATTATTTGCAGCCTTGCTGCTTGGGAATTTCTGGTCCAATTAGCTTCAATCAACTGAATGATTTATACGAAAAAATGCAACATCCTCAATCAACCTACTGAATACGGTTATTCGCATCCTGGCAGTTCAACTGCCGGACAAGCTTTGGGTCCCATAATAGGAGAACCCGTTGACGCGTAACTCTGAGAGGGGGGGAAAAAGAGGCCCAACTATTACCTCAGTAGTGCTACTACGCCAACGATGCAGTAAAGGTGACATTCCGAACCCACCACCCACTTCCTTTGACAGCAGCTGTTTCATCTCGTCCTCTTCGTCCCCACCAACGACCACCGATCGCCCCACGCCGAAGACGGCAACCCGAGTAGGAGGTGCTTCGTCGCAGAAGAAAATGCAAGGAACGCAAGTGCCGATCGATCAAGGACATGGGGAAAATTCCGCGTACCTTGCCTTGGCAGAAACCCTGGAAACTCATCCAGGAACGGCTCCTTGGCCTATCAAGCGGCAGCCGCTGTGCGCTTGGCTCGGGAGTTGTGACAGGGCGACTGGGGTCTGTCGTCTCCAATGAAACAGAAACATGATGTTTGCGCGCTGCAGACGCTTTTTTTCATATCCATTTATCTGATGGAATAGATACTGTGCAGGTAGGTCTTGTCGTGGAATCTGGGATCTTCGTTCCCTCTGAAAATCCTACAGGGTGTTGTCAGCGTTCCTGCATTACGGCGTTTGAGATATCTGGCGGACGTGGATCTAGGGGTTGCGATCATCGCTTGCGTAGTTCTATTCAGGCCTTGTCCGTCCTTGCTTTTCCAGCTCACGCCATATGTTCTATATATCCCGTCTAAGCACGTCAGGTATCATGATGCACTTCAAGAAGAAGAAAGAAAAACAACATCCAGCATTAGCTGCCCCGCGTTGTCCAACGCCACGAGTAACATCAGTCCCCGATCTTTGGCGTCACTTGTCCCTCGACATCACCAGCTCATGAGCCCTCGCGCCCGGTCAAAGCCGCCCCTGAGCTGGCTCTCAGGCTTGACGACCTTGCCGCGCAGCACAGTGTAACGTATTAGGTTCTCGCAGTCCTCGGGCTTGACTCGCGCCAGCCAAATGCCCTGAGATGCGCCCACGCTGCCCAGCTTCTCTTCCTGTTCCTTATCTATGCCGCTGGCGCCCACGTTGCCCAGCTTCTCTTCCTGTTCCTTATCTATGCCGCTGGCGCCCTCGCCGTTCGCCTCTGCGCCGTCTGCTTTCTCGGCCCCATTCGTACCTGGTCCGTTGGTCTCGCCCGGCGGCGCATCGTCCAGCCCGAACGCGTTCGGCCGGCGGTAGATGATGATGTTGGCAGAGTACTTGTGTCCTCCGACGTGGCTGATGTAGTAGATGCCCACGCCGCCGGGCCTCTCGTCGTGCAGGTCCCGGTACAGGCCCAGCGGCCTCAGCTGGCGCTCAAACTCCTTCCTCAGCACGGGCGCGCTCTGGGCGCACCGCGCATCACGCGTCCGGTGGCTGCACATGAGGATCACGGCGCTGTGCGGGCAGTCGGTCAGCGAGAGCACGGGCACGCCGGCCGCTGGGTCCGGGGAAGGGAGGGATGCAGGCAGGGGCGTGGGGCTCAGCGGAGAGGTGCTGGTGGGTGCTCGGTTGATGACCTCTGCGATGAGCTGAGGGATGTGGAGGGGATGCGCGTTGCGGATGAGCTTGAACGCTGGTAGGAGGAGCAGCGTGGTGGGCTCAGAGTAGTCGTCGGTGTCATGAGGAGTGGGCATATTGGATGCCGAGAGCATCAGTTTCTGTGAGGGTCGTCAGCCATGAACTCACCGGCGCCTCAAAGGACGTGTTTCTCTCGGCCACGAAGATAATTCTTCTCATCATGGCTCATCATGGGATGCTTACCCCGTTTGTCGGCGCATCCGCTTTTGCGACAGCCTCCATGACACTCCCCTTCTCCTCAGCCACATCCCTCACCCAGTCCGTCTTGCCCGTCCCCACGAGCAGATGCGTGCTCCACGCGTTGACGTGGCCGTAGAGCACATCCTCCTCGTCGATCTTGAATCCCCTCGGATAGCGCCCCGTGCAGTTCTCGCAGTCGTGCAGACACTCCTCGCCGTCCACCTTGGGGTCCGTCTTGACAAACAGCTCCGTCGACGCGTGCGGCCCCTGTGCCGTGCCTCCGCCCAGCACCGAGCTCACCAGGGACTTGAATGAGAGCGCCATTCTTTGCTTTGCGGGCATGCGCGGGAGAGCAAGAGGGGGAGCGGCGGTTGTGGAGGTTTGACGTTGGGAAAATGTGGCAGTGGAGGGAGCCATGGTGTAAGAGGGCCCCGGGATCTCAGTGCCGGTGGATTTTAAGTCCGTAAGTGGGATATGTTGTTGGCGTATATCCGGGTCCTCAATCCAAGCGCTACTGGGTAAGTAAGTTAGGTACTGTAGGCAAGTAATTGTGATTGCTGATCGCTGATTGATTAACAGGTTGATAGATTGATAAGCAACTTGGAAATATCCTCTCCTCCCTTGGGCATTAGACATCAATAAATCCAATCCTTTCTGAGCCCTCTAACCCCGGCGCGTCCTTCATATATACTCTTCCTGGACGAATAAGCCGCGCATGTTCATCTCGGTATATTGTCGCTCTTGTATGCCCCGCCTATCTCCGACGCCCGAGAAAACCGCACACGCACGTCATTACGTCGGCTCCCACTCCCACCTAACAAAAAAGCGTTATCAGATCCTATAATTCCTGCATTTTCATTATCTAGTCTATGCGCCCAACACCCAATTCAACAACAGTGCGTACGTTACACGTCGTCATGCAAACTGACTTCAGGGTTGATTCGGATATATAAATGACTCCTATGTAAATCGTCTTCGTCCTATCACAGGGGCCAATATCCAACAAGAAGAGCCTCCAGAATGCCCCTTGGAAAATACATCACAGGAAAGTCGGCTCAAGAACATAAAATGCAAGTCGCTGCTTTTCGCCCTTCACCCCCAACGTCAGTCATCATCCAATCGCTCAAGCGTTCTTTTTCCTAGCCTCGTCATAGACTTCCTCCTCACTGTCCTCCTCTTCATCCCCTTCTGTCCGCTCCTGGTCCGTCTTGCGTCTCCGGGTCTTCATCGCTTCCCGGATCTTGCGGCTCGCCTCGTCAAAGCCACCAGCCGAGTCCAGAGTCGTGAATCCACTGATAGGGAACCCGCCCGACCCAAACCCGCCTCCACTGCTGCTCGACCGCGACCGACTGCGCGCTCGAGATGGCGGGCGAGTCGAGAAAATGCCGACGGAACCGATATTGCTGAACGAGTCATTGCGCGGCAGCGCTCGGCTCGACTGGGTCGTGCTGCGTCGTGACAACGCCGGCGGTGTCTCAGGCTCAAGCCCGGTGCTTGACTGGTCGCTATCTCGGCGACGGCGCGATGTTGGTGAGGTTGAAGAGCCGCCCTCGACCTTGTAAATATCAGGCAGTAGTCGCGCCTTTTCAAAGTCATCAAACATCTCTGGTCCAAGAGTGTTAATCACATCCGTCACCTGCGCGCTCAGCTCCGCTCTCCTGAGCCGCAGCTTGTGAATGTTGTAGCCCGATGACGGATTCAGGCATAGCACCAATGGACGCAGTGACTTGAAAATGTCCATGCCAATCTCACCAAAGCGAAGTGCTGCAAATGTGATGCCAACCATAAGGGGCCAGATAGCAAAGTAAACAAGCCAGAGAGGCACCCACTCAGGAACACGTCCATAGAAGCGGTCTTGCCACACCTTGAGCGTGAGCAGACTCGAGTAGAAGTGGTAGAGCGTGGGGGCGAGGCCGAGCGCGACGAGAATCTTCCAAGTTGCCATGACATCGCGGCCACGGATCTTGACCGTCGATCCTGCCAAGGCCGTCTTGGCCTTTTGGCGGCTGATGATCTTGGTCGCCACGAAGACGGGTGAGAAAAGAAGCAAACCAGGCAGTGTGCAAAAGAAGAGAAAAACGAGCTTGATAGAGCGGTAGATGGTGAGGAAGATGACCTTGATCATGTTCATCCTGGCGTACTGGACCTGGTGGTCCTTGAGATTGAGGTATCGAAGCTGCGAGTTGTACTCTTTGACCGCGGTCGTCAAAGACGTAATACGTTCGTCGTTCTTGTACCGCTCATAACCCATGCACAACCTCCGATTGAGCTCAATGACAACGGGCAAAGGAAGCTTCTTGCCTGTGGGGTTGTAGAGTCGCCGAGCGGCCTGGAGCATCATCAAGGTGTCGTAGTCGGGCGCAGAGACGGTGACAGAGTTGAGAGCTTGATAGACCGTATCCAAGACTTGACCAATGGCTTCACGGCGTTGGTTGTTGCAGTAGAGCTCGACAAGGTGACGGGGAATCTCGAACGGTGCTCCAAACTCGACGACGGCGCGTGAGCGGAACTTGTGCGCGTGGAAGTAGTTCATGCCGACAGGGACAATCTTGAGTCCGCAATCAGGATCCTGAGCCAAGGTTCCAAGCGCCATAATGGCGACACCAGCCTTGAGGGGCAGCAGCTCGGTGCGATCGTGACTACCGCCCTCAGGGAAGATGCCGACGCAACCACCGTTGCAGAGTCGGGAAAAGACAGCGTCGTAAACCTTGCTCTGGTCGATATGAGGGGCCAGCTTGTACTTGGTACCCTGATAACCCGGAGCCGGGCCCTTGACGCTCTTGTTGGTCAAGTTTCCATGCTGATCAACGTCATCGCGGCCCGTGAGCTGTTCCATGGCGAGCTTGCCCTTGAATGGTCGCTTGATGCGAATCTCTTCGGGGCCGATGATCTGGGCGATATCAACGCTGGCGCCGGTCACCTTCTTGCCAGACGGGAGAAACACCATGCCCTGAAGCTCGCCCTCGCCCGCGCCAAACTTGGTGCCAATACCGCGGACCAGTGTCGGGTCGTTAATGGGATCAGGAAGGTAGATAGTGCCAGTAGCGGGTTTGGCGGCGTCCTGAGCGCGGCCGACAGGGACGGAGCCAACCTGGCGCGAACCCCATCCGATGAAGCCGTGTACGGACTTTTGAGCGATAAGGAGTGATGCTCGGCGCTTTGCCTCGGTGCGCAGGGTGCGCTGCAAAATCAGGGCGTCGACGAACTGTAAGTAGGAAACAGGTAAAGTCAGCTATCAGCTCTTGCCTTGCTCTAGATAGCACCGCGAAGCGACATCGTTTCCCTTCCTTATCCAGCCTCAAGAGCACTCATGAGGGAGAGGAGAACTGACCTGGTTTGCATGCGGCGCAGCAACAAACAGCACGGGGCCTGTCTGGGGAACGCGCCATGCTCCTCGAGGGACGACCTCACGGAAGAACATATCAACAATGTTGCCGACGCTATAGAGGAACATGTCATATTTCCAGTTGACCATGGGATAGAGCTCCTTCTGCGGGGTCGGGTTGGCTGCGGACTGCGGCGCCGCCGCGTCCTTTGTCCCGGCCTTGGTGGACATGACGGACGAGGGAGGGAGGAGGAGGAGGAGAAGGCCAGCGCTCGTGGAAAATCAGAAGTCTGCAGTCGAGAGATTGGAATCGATCTGGGGAAAGCTGAGGGAGCTCGCGGGTGGTCGAGACGAGGGCGGGTTGGGCGACCGAAGAGCAGCTGGCAACAGCGAAAGTTGTAGAGAGCGTCAGCTGGTCGGAAGCGCTGACGGATGCAAGGCGTAGAGGCAGGAGGAAGGACGGAGTCTCGCCGATACGGTTCTGTTGCTGGCCTGTTGCTGGCGACAAGCGACAGGATGGGGATGGAGAAGAAAGCTGGGGCTGGGTCGGGGGCTGCCAACTAGGGAGGGGAAGACGAAAGACAGAAAGAAGATGAGGGTGCGTGCCTTGCCTCTTTGGTGAAGCTGGGAGCTACAACCAAGCCAAGGTGTCAGGGTTATTGGGGAAGGACAGGTACAGGTGAGTCAAGTAGTCAGTCACCTTACCTCATTCGTTTATTATCTGTAGGTGATGGTGATGGTGATAGCAGTAAGACAGCCCTGAAGGAGTTCGATCACCGACACCTCACGTATCATAACCTCTATTGAAACCTCTCTTGCCCTATTCCATCTCCTCTTTTTTTCCCTTTCGTCTTATCTTAAGTCTTTTTTTTTTTTTTGCTGACCGGGGTACATTATCACATGTAGCTCGCGGTGGGTATTCGGACAATGAGAGGCTCCATCCGTGGCTGGGGCTCCAATAACACACCTGCTTTCAATGTCTTAGCTTTCAACGAGCAGACCCTCTCTCGGTGATCTTCCTTGTCGATTAGACTCCACGCCCGCTGCTGTGGCCCGGTTCCTTGCGAACCGTCACCCCACTTTCGTTCGGAGACCCGATTACGATACGGGTCATAGATGGCTCTTCTTGAGGATGCTTCGGATAGAGGGAACTATCATGAGATCGGAACTGCGAAAAGACAGACGGGGAAATCGATTAGGGACCGGAGTTCTGCAACACAATGCGAGCCGCTTGCTGAACAAGATTACCAGACCCTGAATCTCATTCCTTGACAAAACAAAACAAAACAGCCATCACCAACACGCACCATCGCATGCATCGCTACCCCTCCGCCCAACCATGTCCCCCAACCCAGAGACACCACAATGACCAGTTGATTTACACCACTTCTGTACCACCAAAGAGGCTCATCGTTCATCATAACCCTCAGGACAGCAATTCCTCCCAATCAACCGCCCGATCCCACGCAATTGATAGTTCCATATTTCCTAAACAAGACCCTTGCCGTGACATGAAGCGCTTATCCATGCACTACGCTCGTTCACATGCCAGATGTCATGGCGTTTCTACGACCCGAAATGATGGAGCCGTGCCGTATCAAGGTAATTTTGCATAATACCTACTTCCTACTACCTGAATATTAATCGAGTAAGGCAGTAGGTACGTTACGAAATGTACCGGAAAAGCTAATAAAACAAACTACTTTGCTCTGTCGTGCCTTTGAGGCTCGTTCTTTTCCCCAACAAGAAGCAAGCCAGGTTGCCGTTGGTTGAGCGTGCGTTGCGCATGTAAGTTGTTAGTAATGTGGCTCTCCACATCACCAACACTGGGTTTGGTCCAGAGTCGCGAAGGCGATCATCAGCAGAACCCCTTGTCCTTCTCTTGCAGCACCAGACCGAGCTACTCTTCAGAGCCTGACGAGAAATGAACAAAGACACAGATTTCATTGCAAGAGCTTGTAATTAGTATATAGTCTGAGTATGTATTCTTGGGCGGGCTTGGGCTTTAAAGACAAGCCTCAACAAAAAGCAACGCTGTTTTAGAACGCCAGCCACCGTTATCTCAGAGCCATCTCTTTCATCGCTTGCCTCTCCGTCGGCTCTTCTTCTCCGGCACGCTTGCGCTTCCACCCTCGAGCTCTCCCTCCTCGACCTTTCCCTCATTCTCCAGCTCTTTCAATTTCTCCTGCCCGGAGATAAACATGCTAAGGTCCCGGTTCATTTCCTTGAGCTCAGAGTTCTCCCCCTTCAGTTCCTCCAGCTGCCGCGAGATCAGCTCGTGGTCGCTGTTGAGGTGCTCAATCCGCTTCATCAGTCCCTCGTTGATTCGCTTCTCCTCCTGGACCGCCTTGCCTAGGTTGCGCGCGAGCGTCTCACTCTTGCTCGCTTTGTTCCGCTCTCGAGCGAGCTCCCTTTCCAGCTCTGGGATGGTCTGGTGACTGAGAGTGTTGTACTTGTCGTCCAAAAGAGCAAGCTTCTCCATGGCTTGAGAAGCCTGCCCAGCTGCGTTCTCGGCTACAGCAGATGCCTTTGACGCCTTGTCGACGGCTTTGCTAATCATTTCCTCGTAATATGCCCGTTGAGACTCAAGTTGGCTTGTGATCAGGTGGGTATACTCCAGTCCGATGCTGTCCAGCTTTGCCCGTGGAACAACATCCTCCTCCTCCAGATGACCGACCTGCCTACTCCTGCTAGGAAGTTCCACCACCTTGCCATCGCCCTTATCGCGAATCAATCGGTGGACCCACATGTCTCCAGCATAATCCCACACATGCTGCGTCTCCAGCTCAAGAGCAAAGCTGTGGGCCGTCTCTTTCCAGTGCTCCTTGGCATGGCCGCCCTTGTACCGGCCGCATCCAACGTAACCGCATATCAGACAGATCCAGAGGTCATCCGCACAGTCGCAGACGCTGCATAGATTTGAAGCCCCCGAGCCAAATGGCTCTCCGCATGGGTTGGACGGATCCGAGCCTGTACCCGGCGAGGTGTTTGTAAATCGACATACGGGACATCCCCCTCCTTTCCAGTTTTGCAGACATGTACAGTGAAAGACATGGGAGCAAGGGATCGTCATCAGCCCGTTCGTCTCATCCATCCGCTCTAAGCAGACAGGACAGGTGGGTAGTTCTACAAGATTAGGGGTTGGTGGAGGAAAGGGTCGGAGGCTGCTTGACATGCCAGCTGATGAAGACAAGGGCGACAGGCTGTTGCTGGGCTTTCTTTGCGTCGGGGTTTCAAATGTGATGCTCTTGACGAACACAACATGGCATATCTGAGGCTACATCTGGTCAGCAAGCACCCGGCTACGCTGTGGCACATGTTACTCACCTCCATCGTGTTGAAAACCTTGCCATCGAACTCGCTACGCCATTGCTTCGCTCGATGACTGTCTCGGAATTTGAGCAAGACAAGATATCTGCTCAGTCGCGACGTCATGATCATGCGGCAATGACTGATATCGTTCCTCCATTTCTCGCCTACGAACCCCATGAGATCCCCGGGGGACATGTAGGCAGGTACAGCAGGGATGCATAGCGTCGTGAAATCGTTGGTCTTTGGTTCTTCCACCACATCTTCGTGTTGATCAACCTCACCCAGCTCGGGTGTTTCTTCGCCCTCTCGATAAAAATGCACCACACCCCAGCCAAGCTCTGTATTCTTCGTCCTCAAAGGTAAAAAGTCGGCTTTCGTAGCTGTACCGGCGCCCCCGAACGTAGGTCCTAGCAATGGAGCAGCAGTAGGTCCCGTGCCCGTGCCCGCGCCGCTCGCCTCATCCGCCATGGTCTGCCCCGTTTGTAGGTCGACCGTCTCGATGCTCACACGCCCGAATCGCCAGTCCCTGACTGCGTTTTGAGGCCGAATTGCTGCGCTCGAATGAGGAGGCGGAAAGCTTTGCGTTCGTTCTAACCACTGCCGTTCGGACACAATCTCAATCTTCCGTTCAGCTGCTTTTGTAGACGTACGCGCCGCCGCGCCACAGTCTATGATTCCCGAGCTCGCAGAGGGCGAGCTCCGCCCTGTGAACGACGACGGAGGTGTGGATAATGTCGAGCGGTTCCGAGAGGAAGTCGAAGATATTGGTATTTGATGCGTTGTCTGTCGGTCCGGCCTCGGGTGCGACGGAAACTCGTCGAAGACGCTGGCCTCAGCAGAGGGAAGCCAAACGTCCTTGTGGTCGGTTGTTGTCGCCGATGCCCCTACAGCGACCGGGTTAGGGGTCGGATATAGCTCAAGTTTGAGATGGTATGAATAAGACGGCATAGCCTGACAGCCTCAGCAGGCGGTTCCGGCCGCTTCTGTGCTTGCACAACGTCGATCGATCGGTCGTTCGTTGGTAGGTTGTTCAAGTGTTTGTCGCTAGTAAGAGTCGAAAACAGTGGATGAAGATGGACGTCCACAAGTATTATTATTAAGGGGGCAGAAAACAATGGCTGTGACAAATTTGAGACTTGAAGTTTTTAAAAATCATGATCTTGCAAAATAGAAGGCAGCAAAAGCTGGCGGCGAGCTGAAAGACCTGCAAACCTTTCGCGTGAAACAAGCTGGGGAGTTGCGCTTCATGAAGGTTTCCACGCCAGCCCCACCCGTCATGAGTGGCACCAAGCAAGCTAATGGAGGGGCAACTCCGCCACAATCAGGCTGCCGTTTTAGTACTTAGGATGCGCTAGAGAGCGAGAGACATTCACGGAGTAACGATAGAGGGATAATGTAAAGACCTCAAATAGAGAGATGATGCAAAGACAGACCTCAGATAGAGTCTATTGAACACGCCGCGGATTTCTGCGTGCGCGTAAGAAAGCTACGTACTAGTTGAATTGTTCGTCATGTCAGGCTGTAAATGCCCGAACCCAAAACCCATGCAATGATTGCCTTAACTCCTCATCATAAACAAGCGCCACATGATCGCTTACTGACCGCCACGAAGGCGGAGAACAAGATGAAGGGTGGATTCCTTCTGGATGTTATAGTCGCTCAGAGTGCGACCGTCCTCCAGCTGCTTACCAGCAAAGATAAGTCGCTGCTGGTCAGGAGGGATACCCTCCTTATCCTGAATCTTGCTCTTCACGTTGTCGATGGTGTCGCTTGACTCAACCTCAAGAGTGATGGTCTTTCCGGTCAAGGTCTTGACAAAGATTTGCATACCACCACGCAGACGCAGAACAAGATGCAGAGTAGATTCCTTCTGAATATTGTAGTCGGAGAGAGTGCGGCCGTCCTCGAGTTGCTTGCCGGCGAAGATAAGTCGTTGTTGATCGGGAGGAATGCCCTCCTTGTCCTGAATCTTGCTCTTCACGTTGTCGATTGTATCGGATGACTCAACCTCAAGTGTGATGGTCTTTCCAGTGAGGGTCTTGACGAAGATTTGCATACCACCACGGAGGCGGAGGACGAGATGAAGAGTCGATTCCTTCTGAATGTTGTAGTCGGAGAGGGTGCGACCATCCTCAAGCTGCTTGCCAGCAAAGATCAGGCGCTGCTGGTCAGGGGGGATACCCTCCTTGTCCTGAATCTTGGACTTGACGTTGTCGATAGTATCAGAAGACTCGACCTCGAGAGTGATGGTCTTGCCGGTGAGGGTCTTGACGACTATTCGAAAAAGTTAATACCGAGCTCGACGGTCGCATCGGTTAGGCAACTTACAAATCTGCATACCACCACGAAGGCGGAGGACAAGATGGAGGGTGGACTCCTTCTGGATGTTGTAATCGGAGAGGGTGCGGCCATCCTCGAGCTGCTTGCCGGCGAAAATCAATCGCTGCTGGTCCGGGGGAATGCCCTCCTTGTCCTGAATCTTGGACTTGACATTGTCGATAGTGTCAGAAGACTCAACCTCGAGGGTGATGGTCTTGCCCGTCACTGCAGAGGTTGGTTAGTCCTGCGTTACTGGCGATGACGCTGACAATACGGGATGACTTACGAGTCTTGACGAAGATCTGCATGATGGCGGTGTGTTGCGAGAGGTTGACAGATGATGGTAAATCGGATGATAACAAGACACGTCGCTGTTCTCGTCGGTAGAGAAGTGTGAGATGGAGAGAGAGATGTTTCCAGGAAGAAGTTGGATGGGGGCGATTAGAGGCGGTCGAGACTTAAGTACTGAGGGGAGGCGGCCGTTTGTTTGATAATCAAGCGGGCAAACCCAGGCGCGAGGGGGGGCGCAGTTACTGGATTACGCTTACAGTGACGAACGACAAGGCAGGCAGGAGCGCAGTGTCCGGGAGGCGGATGATTCATAGCAGCCAATGACGGCGGCGACAAGGGAAGGCTCCAGAATCCCGGAGCAGGCTACAGAACGCCACAGTTGGTTCCGGATACCTAAGGTATGAGCATGCTTGGAAGGGTATCAGAGGTATGGAGTACCGGAAACACTGATCTTATCTCCCTGGTGGGTCCGGTGCCTTGGACGCCTGGGTTCTGTGACTTTGCACCGCAGCATTGATGTCAGAACGCCCTGTTTTGGCGTATCCGAGGCTACCTTGGGCTGTTCTGGAACACCTCACCTCATGCTTAAGGTCCAGCCCGATAACGGAATCAAAGATCCTTTAATACAATAGCAGATCCTGCAGAGATTTCTTTAACAACAATTCATGGTGGACAGCTGGATGGTAGCACTGGATGACCGTCACCGTCTTTATTCAAAAGCCTAGGCCCATGATTCACTGTCAGCCGACGCCAGCGGCCGAGCGCCGTGGTGGAGTGGCGGGGCCCAGAAGGCGGGTTGTCGCCACTTTACCCCGGGAATGGCCAGAAAGGTCCCAAAAGCAATTGTACGTACATTACCCTGTTAAACGCTTCAAACAACAGCCAGCCATTCATCGATAAAGATCTTCAGGCCATCCTTTGACAGGAAAGACATTTGCCTCTTTTCAAGAGAAGATCATTGCCTCTAGCCTCAAGGCCCAAGCTTTTCTTCAGGAACCAAGCGGCCCTTTTTCCTTTTGAACTGGCATCCCAGGCTGCAGCCTTCTTAGCGCATAACAACACAACTGGCATTGTGGCATTGTGGCATTGTGGCATCGTGGGCGAGTTGTCTTCCAGCCTGCTCTTCAGGAATCGTTATTTGGCCGTCGCCCAATCCGTGCGGGGTCGCCGACTCAGTCATCCGCTGAATCCGGGCATTTCGGTCCTCGCAACGTCATCGGCCAACCCTTTCGAGGTCCGTGAGGACCCTTGTCTCTTAATCTAACAAGGTAGGCCCCCAACCTGCCAGCCATGCTACGTATCGCGCAAGTCGCCCGACGACGTTGGGCAGCTGAAGACAAGCAAGAGTTGCTCGAAAATGGATGATGACATCTGACTCCATAATGGCCCGTGTTATTAATGTCCCATGGATGATTTGGCCTTCAACTTATTTCTCTTCATGTATTTCCCATGTCACGATAAAGGCAGAGTTGATATCAAGCGCCGATTGTGCAGTTTAGCCGATGACTCGCGTCTTATCACGACCCCGCCTTTTGTTTTGTTGGCAACCTGTTTTGGGACCAGTCAGATCATTCGTTAGACGCTAGCATCGATAATGCTTTTGCTCTATCCAGGTTCAGCTGATGCCAACGGAGTCGCTTTATGCGATTTCCGCCTTTAACCATCAAACTCTCCTCCATGCGAACAAACAGGCGCCATTGAGGGGTGGTATTGTGAGACTCGCTATGTCTTAGCTTTCGTGAATGTCTCAGCCAAAGAAGACTTGTTAGCGGCTGCAAACATAAGCCTAGTATGACCTCTCTCGGTGTCGCCAGAATTGGTCCAAGATATGGCGATGTCAATGTGAGTTTCATGGGATGCTTAGTGGACATCCCAGAGATTTCTCGTGGAAAAGCCATCACATCATCAAGGCGGTCTGGGTTAAGCCTGCGAGGATGCATCGCGATGGAGTCGTTGTTCTCGACAAGTCAGTTACTATCGCGCAAGCTACGTTCAATAAGACCGCGAGTTGGGAATTGTAAAGTTCAATATTTATTTTTTTGGCAGCGCTAAGCACTTGCCAAGTAACACGAGCCGATTTTGTAACTATTCCGATAATCCCTTGTTAAACAGGCAAAGTAAAAGCAATGGCCATTCCGCTCCGCTCTGTTCCGTTCTGATGTCGAAGGTCCTGCCCACTTGAGCTCACCAACGCCCTTGATAATTTCACGCACACCACCCTTTGATCTAGGCTCATAGATGGCCATGCAGTATCATTCATTCCTCAAATGCTTCATCGTCAAACATGATCCCATAAGAGCACCACAGAAAGCCAGCACGCACCCGTTGTTTGTGTTGGGGCGTGCTGCTTCTCTGAAACGTTCTCAACATAAAAAACAAAAAGTAATAAAAAAAAGAACTAAACCGCTCTATCTTCTTCAAGTCATACATTCGTAGAAGAAAGTCATAAGAAGGTCGTAACACATTCCCAATGGCAGGTAACTTCGTGTTGTTGGGCGGTGACCAGCCGTGAGAGAAGGTAAAGTCGTGTTCGTGTGCTTGTATGGACAATTCTGGAGGCTGCTGTCGACCAAGATCAAAATGTCTTGCCAACGCTATCGCTGTGGTAAAGCAAAGCAAACAAAGGAAAAGACGGACACCCCGAAGGATATCCCGAAGGGACCCGTCATATTTTGGACAGTGCCACAGCACGAGTTTTGCCGTGTGAAGCATCTCAGTTGGCCCGGATGACAAGCTTGGAGAGGAACTTGTTTGATAGCGAGTCAAAGTCGTAGCGGTCGAACTTGGACTCCTTGCGGGTACGGAGGTAAGCCTCTATGGTGTGCGTTAGTAAAAGAAGGCAACGATAAAATCGATAGTGGGTTCACTCTTACCGTGCTTGATGACATGCTGTCGCACTTCAGTCATAGCCTCGCAGACCGAGACGTTGTTGTGAAGCAGATGGCCATGCTTGCGGGTGTCCCAGTCGGTGAAGGCTGGGAGCTTCTGCGAGATGGCGTGGAAGAGACCCACGATAACACCAACAGGTGTTGTTTCCATGTCGGTACAGAACTTGTTGACGGCAACGGGGTCGGGGACACGGTAGTGACAATCGAACTGCATCTCCTCCCAGACGGCGAGCAGGATTGAAGCGATCATGAAGATGGTGGGCCAGTTCTTCATCTTCTCGCCGCTGTACACGCCCGAGTACAAGGCGGACAGCTCCTCGAGAATGTCCTTCTGCAACTCGCGCCACATGTCGGCAAGCGCACACTTGATCTGGAAGTTGATCATGACAGGGGCAACGGTGCGTCCGTAGTATTTGGAGTCCTCATCGTCAATCTGGCCATCCAAGTTCACCTCGGAACCTTGGTTCTCAATCATGGTGATGTGCAAGGTGAGGTTGTAAGCAAGAACAAGCTTGAGGGCCTTTCGGATGACAGGCATCTTCTCCTTGACATAGAAGCGGTGGGCAGTCTTGAGAATCTCAGTGATGAAGGGAGTACCCTCGAAGTGATCATCAATGAAGTCCTCGAAAGGACCATCAATGTGCTTGTCGAGGTACTCGGACAGAGCATCAAGGCGGATACCCTCGGCACCAACATCAAGTCTTTCGGTGCGGGTCTCGAAGTCGATGGGCTCCTGATCGGTCAGGGTAGACTCAACCCAGTCGATGGAGAAGCAGCTGTCGTCGGTAACGAACACCTCACGAACCATGACGGGGAGAGCAAAGCCGTATCCGTGGGTGATCCACATAAGGGTCTCCTTCGGGGCGAAGCCCTTGACGTTGTAGACCGAGACACCACGGTCCATATGCCTCTCGTAGTCGGCCTTCCAGTCCTTCATGAAGTAGCCAATGTCCTTGATATCAATGCGAGTGCAGGGAACCTGCCACAGACGGGCGTGGGAAGGCTGGCAGCCGGCACAGGGCTCACCCTTGTCACAGGTCTTCTTGAGGAACTTGCATCGCAGGCAAGCTCGCAGCTTTCTTATCTCGCTGGCTTGCTTTCGCTGCTCAGGCAAGAGAGGTCCCTTTCTGCGCCCCACCTTCTTCTCGACTGTTCCGTCTTTCTTGCCGTTGGAAATGCGACGAACAACAGACTTTGTGGTCTTGGCAATCGGACTCTTGCGGGGGCCCGAGTTTCTGCGGGTGTTGCTGGTGGAAGGAGGAGAAGTCGATCCAGCCCCGCTGCCAGGGCTGTGACGGCTTGATGAAGGCTCGGACTTGATGGGTACGGGGGCCACGGCAGCACTGGGAATGACGGTATCGTGGTTATGGTTGTGACCGTCGCCGGCGAAGCAGTTTCGGTGGTTGCCAGCGTCGACATAGCCATCGGAGTCGGGAGAGAAAGGAGAGTACGGGAAAGGCGGGATCTCCTCGAAACTTCCAAACTCCAGCGAGTTGGCGCCGTCTGATGAATCAGAATTTGTCCTCAAGTGAAGAGTCTGAGAGGGGTTGAAGATGGCAGCACCCTGCTGGAACTGGTCGAAGTTGGGTTGGTTCCAATCCACCATGGCCCAGCCTTCGCCTGACGAAGAGGGCAAGGACAAGACCTCGAGATAGGTGCCCGTGGGAGAGTTGCTGCCGACGCTGTCAAGACGGGGTAGTCCATCCATCTGCAGGGTGTTCTGGAACTCCTGCCAGTTCTCCATTCCGGTACCGGGCCACTGAACAGTTTGCGAGTGGTCGTCCATTGTAGGCATGGCGTTGAATGTGGACTCAAGAAGGTTGGCCTGGAGAGCGGCCTGAGTTGTCGGAGGAAGATAGTCGAGAGGGTTGGACGACTGGAAGTTTGTGGGGAACGGATTGAAGCTCATGAGCGCAGCATCCTGTATGAACTGGGTCATGTCAGGAGCAGCCAGTTGCTGCTGTTGTTGTTGCTGCTGCTGCTGCTGCTGTTGTTGCTGAAGAGCCCAGTCGGTCAGGGGGTTCGCGGTCGGCTGGTAAGGTGACTGCTGTTGCGGCGAGTGCTGGCTATGGGGGCTCGCGGACTGAGATAGAGGCGAGGAGTGGTGCTCCTCGGGACTGAGCGAGGCATGGCCGTGAGAATTGCTGGGTGCCATGTCGAGCGGAACCGCCCAGTTGCGAGCGTTGTGCGGCATGATGTTGGAGACGGCCGAAGGACTCGAGTGGGCTGTGGCGGTCGCGTAGGTCTGGTAAGCTGTGCGATCTCGGTGGTCGAAGGTCAAGTCTAGATAGGCATCACCCCCGCCGTTGTTGAAGTCGAAGGTCATACTGGGCAGGATTCAGGAGGAGAGCGGAGCAGGATGAGAGACGGAAAGATGCTAGTATTGTAGGAACAGAGCGGACGACACCGCTCTTTCGTGAAGTCCCTGGAGAGGTGAAGGGATGAGGTTTCGGAGCAGCTGGAGGAGGAGAAGACAGCTGAGGACGCTGAAAGGCGGGTTGGCCGTGGGTAGTCCACGAACTGGTTTCGCTGCAGTGGGCGGTTGTCGATGGGGGGAAGAAGCGGTGAAGCGACATCCAGCCCCAGCCGGGACTTGCGGCCAATGGGCGCTGCGAGGGCGCCTGGGGGCATCCAACCCTGAGCGCCGACTCCCCAAGCGGCCACTGAGCATCCGCTGAGTCGCCCGCTAAATGCATCCGCTGGAGACACCCGCTTCAGTGCACCCGACCCGCTGAGGTGTATGGAAGGTATCCGCCGAGGGACCACACCCCAGATCCCCTTTGCTGCAACCTTGCTGCGCCCCCATGTGAACGGGCTTCACCAATTATCGTCGACCGCGGAATGGCCAGACACTGTGGTCCTTTGGTGAGAGACAGTGTTGGAGTCGCCCTCTTCCAGTCTTCCAGAAAGGTCTGGCTGTCAGACTGTCACGTTCAAATAAGACTGTAGATCTCATCTTTTACAAGCACGGCCACCGTGCTCTGCTGCAGTGTGCACAGCCAAGTCCCCGGCCACCCAATGCGCCGCCGTCGCCGCCAACGCCCGAGGGTCTTGATTCAGTCTCCCGATCGAGTCCACCCACGTCCGATAGACTTGATTCAAGAGCTCGGCCTAATAAACAAGGGCCAAAAAGGCTGCCATGGGCCATTCCATCGATATCCACCAAAATAGCCCACTTGGTCCTCAACCCGCCCATGCTAACGTTGAAAACTCACGCCGTGCAGCGGGGCGCTCTGCCAGCAGATCCGTCGCAGCCATAATTGATGCAGCCTGCGGGAGGTTTGCAGATGGAGCTGGAGCATGGCCCAGCTGTTCCTGAGTGGTCTATGAGCAGGCCTTCGCAACGCGATATATTGAGATGAAGACGAGTAGAAGGTCTGTGTATTCTGAAGACATCTCGTGATGTGACTATCGGTGGCCGAACTACGCCATCTTTTACTTGAGCCCCCAACCACCAGATTGAGGCCAGCCCCGGCTCTACTATTCCAGTTCTGTGTAGTGTAAAGGGCCCGGGCTAGGCTAGCACAGTGCGTTAAGCGCCATCACCGAGATCCCTCCAGTCCTGGCACTCGCTGCAGAGTTGATCTGTTAGCCCAAGGTCGGTGCGCGGCCTGCACCCTCGCACTGTCATTCCTCCTTTAGCTCGGGTCGCGCCTTTTGCCCGCTGGTTGAGATACCCGCCTATCCCGTCCGTCGCATCCCGTCTACCCACCTCACCTTGCAGCCAAGCGAATCGTTACAGCACAGGCAGGTCGTATCGCCGCGAGAAATCTCCATCGTGGCGACTCGTACCGTCCTTGTTATCCTTCTGTCAAGGCCCTTTGACTTTCATCGGCCTCTGTCATGCCCGTTCTGGCCTTGGGCTCCTGCACGACGCGCATCTATACCTCTGACCCTACCATCGTATGTAGTTAGTTTTAGATAATTAGCTCGCCCATGCTGAGATCGTCAGTCATGCCAGTCACGGCGCTTCGGCCGCCACGCAAGTCATACCCAGCTGGTTCATGGTAGAAAGCCACAGATCGAAGACACAACTGCCGCCTTCGCGGGCTGGCCATCGCGGGCTGGCCGTCGCGGGCTTGGCCCTCTTGGGATGCGTCTGAGAGTGTCTCGAAGCTTGGAATGCTGCAACACTCTACTGCACGTGCGAGGGTGTGCTTCCTTTGTACTGGTATCCTCTCGAGGATGAACCAGTCCAGGCGTGCCAGGCCAGAACTGGCCAGTCTTTTGCAGAATCACGGGCTTGCGGCTCCGCCCAAGTCAATCCGAGGCGTTGAGAAACCAGGATCGATCGACATGGAGTCTCCGGAGCAGGGAGAACTCGGCTGGCGCCTTGACTCGGGCGGTAAGCGGTTGGACCGGCCTTCACCAGCCACTCGCCAGCGACCAGATATTCGAGAGAGACCGTGACCAAATAGCTTGTTACCCATGCCTCAAGAACTCACGCACAGCGCATATATTAAACCATGTTCCAAGGCAGCGGAATAGTATCGAGTTACTAGACTCCACCACGAGGTTTGCGTAAACCGTGCTCTGCTGTCGATCCTGTTCTAATTCCTACACGATCCAACCGTGGCTGTCTGATAAGACGTGCTCGTGATGCACTGCCAGCGAACACGTCAAAAGATCCGTGCAAACAACCACCCCCTTCGAAATATGGCAGCCAATCATGAGTCTTCACTGAGGGACAAAACTTGAAAGTCCGTGCATGTAAGTTATGCGGTAAATCGTTCCTCAATCCTTGTCCTCTGCAACCTTGTGACTTGTCTGTCATTTAAAGATGGTTGATCTATCGCCGTGTGCACAACGAGGTGGCGACGCTATCTTCAAACTTGCAAGACTTTGACACGCTTTGCTGTTGACACAGATTGAAGCTCGCTTCCGCCTGGGTGACTGGGTTCCCCAGGCCTTGCATCCTCGGAGAACAGTAAAGTCGAAGAAACCCGACGGGCACATCCTGTAACCGTTGGCCCTGGGACATTGCAGCCAACAGAATGGAGCAATCTGGTCATGGTCTTCAGCTGTAGATAGTCACTCTGGGCCATCTAATCTACCAAGCAGCGGAGCCTGTTTTGCGATGGATACGCCAGCAAGGGATTGTCGGCGACACGAGGGTATCAGGCCAATGCGCCGCATGCTGTCGTACTCCTCAGCCACGGATATGCTGGCCAACCCCTCCGGAGTAACACTGTACAACAGAGGCCACGGGGCGCCCGTGTGTACCTACTGGGATGTCTTTCGCGATACTCCATGCTGCGTAAGGCTAAAAGACACCACACACGGTCGTCTGTCATGTCGGCAGACTCCCAATGCTGGCAATCGACAGCAATAGGGATATCGCCATTTATCGCCAGCTGGACATGATGTTCCATAATAAACGCGCATCCCAAGTTGGCCAATTGGCCCCTCTTCAGCTGCTGGCCTGTTCCATATCAATCTCTGTCCTTCCCCTGATTCCTTGACCGCATCTATGACCGGGGTCCTCCCGCGAGATCCTTGCTGCTCTGTGTACGCACGTCTCACCTGCTGGTCGCACGCCGGGCACGAGTCTCTCTAGTGCAAACACGATCGGCGTCCTTAATCCTCCGATGAAAATGGGGGAATAATGATTTGAGATACAGACGGCGCGTATGAGTATCGAAGCGCTTCCCTCGCGCGGAGAGCTCCTTTGAACTCGTATATACTGCGGTCTGTAAGAGTCAGGCCAGAGGGGCGGCCATACGCAAATAGTCCCTCCAATGACCCTCAATCAAACGTTGGAGACCCTGCAGATCCCGTCTGGCACCAGGTCTGTAAGGGCTGGGCGACTGCTGTTAGCCAACAAAGGCCGATTGCCATGCAATGTCGAGTCCAAATGAAACAAAGACGGCCTCGGCATTGGCAGCTCCGCGCTGCCCCAGCAAAGTTCGTCAGCCGCATCGCAGCACGATCCACAGGCGAATTGCTGACGGCCAACAAGCAATCCTCTTTCCATCAGGCCATTTCTGACGCAGGGGGGAGTTTGAAGAGCTAGAGCTGGGCTCCGGGATCAACCGCGCATCCGTCGGCGGTTGAGGTTGATGAGATATACGTATGCACTAAATGCCTCATTTTGTAGACAAGGCCGAGGGGAGGAGGGTCTTCTTGCTTGGGTTTCATTGATCAGTACGGAGTAGCATCCGTACGCCTGATTGTGCTGCCGTACTGGACGCGTGGAGTTCTGAGACTTCGAGTTTCCGCAAAATCAACTCCACCCAGCAAATCCCCAAGACGAACGTTCCCCGCTGTGGGGTTGGGGCGAGAATGAGAAACAGCGTTAACCATGCTTCGTGTGATCCATCCTACAATGTTTCATGTTGAAAGAGCATTGGGGGATCAATGGACGAGTTACATGAAAGTTCAGGCCGACGCCGAGAACATCAGTTGTCTAAGACATTCCGGCACAACGTGACAGCTCCCCCAACTTATACATGCCAATGGAATGCAAGGACTCGATAAAAGCCCCATCCCAATCTTATCAGGCACACTCGAGCGAAACCCTAAGTTCGGCAGTCTTCGGTGTCGGGCAACGCTGGCATCGAACGCCGGACCTATCAATGTTTTCTGGAAACTCACATTTCTTGTAGTGGTTGAAAAGCCGTAGAGACTGACGCCTCGGCCGAACTGTTGGCGTTGGCGTTGGTATTACTCTACATTTGCTGCGCCAAGCCAGTCACTGCACATGTTGGAGTTATTGGAATGTCTAGAGTAGTAACTATAGTGAGCTGGTACGTCTATTTCACGACCTATACCCAAACGTAAACTGTCTTGCTTATAGAATACTCAGATGCTGCCGTAGCTGAGCGTAATAGATCCGGTGGATTTGTTGACCCTGCTGATCCTGCTGAGTATGGTATTTACGCGGTTGTTGCTGAGCTGAGCAAGTTGGACCTTATTGGGGTACTTTCTCTGTAGAAACGGAGGCAAACAATCACTCTTGTACGTCTTCTGTCACCCTTGGATGCATTGTGTCTGTTGCAGCTTCGGTAGGTCTTGCGGAAGTGTTGCTACCGGGGGGTACCGTAGTAAACCTCGTGGTGCCTTTCGACGCCGTCTGTTCGAGGTCATAGCCTACAGCTTTGCTCCGCGTTCTGAATGATTTTCTAATCAGGAATTAAAGTTCGGCGTGATGGTTGATCTAATTCAAAGCTGTTGCTGTTTGCCACGGGTATGGCGAGGACGGAGTTGTCCAAGTGATTCGAACTAGCTTGTCCGACTGCCTTTCGAATCATGGCTTTCGAACAACAAGCACAGCAAGCACAACAAGCGGCAAGGATATCTCGGAGTAAATAGGGGCTTGGTCGACCCGCATAGAAATGCATCGGTACTTTACACTTGAAGAAGATCCTTAGAAGGATTTCGCGGTACCGAAGTGGTTGGTATCTTGTATTGTATTAAGATGTCGACCACCCACAGAAATCTAGACGGGGAAATGTTCAAAAGGAATAGCTAAAACATAATAGTTACCCCGAGCCATGGCCCGTTAGCATTGCGGAAGCCCATCGATCCACGCCCTCCCCCACTCAGAGCGCTGGATGTTGCTTCTCGCGTAGCACGATATGGAGGAGTTGGTCTCCTAGGGAATGTCCAGCACACAGGCTGACCTTTTTATTCGGACCGCGGAGACTCCATGTTCAACGCGACACAGGTGGCCGCGAACACCATTCAAGTGAGAGTCACTTAAAGAACTCGCCACTTAAAAAACTCCGTGCTCAGGCTGGTCAACATGGTTGAACCTTCACTTTGACGGGCATTTCTCGGCCTTGACAGGGCCGTTTTCCACAGCAGCGGACGACATAGTCTCCCAAATCTAGAAGTAACTCTGGTGCTTGCCTGGGTCTTGAGAGAGTTATCACAGTTATTTCCCGCGAGCTTACCATCACGATACGGTAGTGCTATTTTTGAGGTACGAGTGCTTGAAACGGACAATGATTATGTGAATCGTACTCTATTAAATGTTCTGATGAAAAAGGCGCTTTTGAATGAGCATGAGAAACGGAGCCTGGTGTATAGAAAAGTGGTGTATAAAAAACGATGTATCAAAGGTTGACATGAAAGAAGGGACAGATCTTTGACACGAAACAAGCAAGACCAGGCAGTAAAAGAAACGAATGAACAGTGCTTATATGCAGTGGTATATCTGTACGAATCAGTAGAATTGGGTATCAGGATCATGAAATGTTGCTCGTGGTGGCGGCACCAGCCCCAGAGACGAGGAGAAGCGGAGGGGTCGCAGACCCAGGTATGAATGTATCACGACTTCATTCTCTCCCCAATGACAAGTCTACTTGTCAATGGACTTGCCCTTTCACTAAAAGCACTGCCCTACCAGGCGGCGTACGCCATAGCACTGGCGTACGTGCTCGGGAAATCCCTTGGTCGACCACAGACGAGTCAGCAACGCAAGGAGTGGGCGATACGGGCCAACACCTGCCGGAACGAGCTCTGACAGCGTACTCTCTGGTAGCGCACCCTGCATGTAATGCCCGTACGTGACAACGCAGCCCTGGCATAGGTACCCCTTCTCAACGCCAGCTTCGGTCAGGGAAGGGAAGCGGATGGAGGCCATGCCACCAAAGTCATCCTCCACCACTTCGGCCTTTCTGGGCAGCCTGGACAGGTCGCAGCCCGGAGAGTCCAGGGGCGCCTCGTGGAAGTGTCTGAACATGCCAAGTTCTCTTGCTGTCAACTTGCCAGCACGCAACCTCGGCCTCAGCTCGGCCAGCTTCTCGGCTGACCCGTGTACTTGTATAGCGAGCTGTTTGGCCTGCTTGACGCTGACCAAACGATGAGCCTTCTTGTGTGCGAACTGGAACCTCAGACCAAAGGTTCCCGGAATAGTGTGCATGACAGGAATACGCTTCAGGTCGTTCTCTGTGAGGCCAAAGCACTGCTTTGCCAGGCTTGGGGTGGTCATCCGTAGGGCCTGGTTCTCATACAGGCACTCGAAACAGACTCTCTCGCATGTCGGCAAGAACAGAAACCCCCCAAACGAAAAACAAGAGACGCATTTGCTCTGTCGCAGGGCATGGTGAAGCAAAGCAGCCGAGTGGTGGCCAAGTAAACGGGTCTTTCCCAGGGCAGTCAATGTCTCCGGGGCGTGCTGGAGCATCTCGCTGTAAGATGGCAATGCCTCGACAATGTCCTTTCCCATTGCCGACACACGCGAGAGTCGAGATAGAGTCTGGAGGTCGAGGCTTTCGAGCACGAGCAATAGCAGCTCGGCAGGGAGGAGGTCCAATTGGCCTAGAGATGAGCCCCGCGGTTGGCACATGGTCGACGGTTGGGCGTGGGCTAGAAGCCGAATCATGCCCTTGAACTCTGAAGCTTCGGTACGGATGAGGTTTTGGACAAAGTTCATGGGAAAATCGCTGTTCACGGACATGGCGACAACCAGGAGGATCAAAACAGATTGATTTATCTTTGAGTGATGAAAACAAGACAGAACCCTCGCTCTCTTGCTCCAAGACGCGGTAAAATAGCCTGCTTCAAGACCGAGGTTATGGCATATGTACTTACTCAGCAGCGCGAGCCGCTTAAATTGCTGCATTCTCGAAAAAGCAACACGGAGTCTTAAATCAAGGAAAGTGGTTGGATGCATGGCATGGGGGTTCCAAATGTGAGTGTCGCTCGAAAACATATGCCACCGGTTCGGCATATAATAACAATCCAGGACATTTATCGTGAAACTCTATTAGCAGATGGTAGTCTATAAAAGAACCCTGTTTTAATCAGCAGCCCCTCTATTCTAGACACAGTCAGTCCATCGTTCAGATGAGAAAAAGAGTTCACACCCATTCCCAGACGATGTTGTTATACGGATACAGATGTCCGGGACCGGGAAGCCATCCGGTCTTCATATCCCGGTTCCGCCTCCGGCGGCAATATCAAATATGCACATGTTTGAAGCATCCATCTCATTCGAGAGGGGTCTTATGGCCGCAGCAGCTCCCCCCACGCTGGCGCTTCAGCTGTAGCTGTCCTCAATTCTCAGCAGCCACCATATTCCCATCACAGCATCAGTGTCGCGATTGACAGTTTCTTACTACGAACACTTTGAGCCACCGTCTTCTTGCAACACACTAAACATGTGACTACTAAGGGGGAAAATTATCCGGTCGTAGGACGTCTTTCATCATGACAGGGCCCAGGAGGCTGCTTCAATAGTGAACGACAAAGGCGATTGCAGGCTCGATCGACGTGACTTAATGGCACAAGTTGACGGGCGACAATATGCCGGGAGGTGGAATGACGAAGGCGACTGAGGCTGTAGTGGGATGATTAAAGAATTGACCATAGTGTTGTCGACGTGAGTGTGTCCAAGTAGTGCATGTCACTGTCAACTGGCCCTGGACTGTCATTTGAACTCGACTGATGTTATGCCGTTGATTCGTTTATCACAAGGTCGCACAAGGGTCAGTTGCGCTTCGTAGATCCATTGTCAAATAGTGTAGTTAGCTATATCGAGCAACGATGGCATTTGTACAACATGTGACTTATCTAGTGAGCTATATGATTGCAAGCTTCATTGCAGTCACTCGGGGCTCTGGAACACATTTTCCTGTATTGCAGATGCTGATCTTCATACTGACTGCTACTTTATCCAGATTTGAATATGCAGACCGTGCTGCAAAGAGAGTTGGTACAAGAGTTCCTTCCAAATACTTGCACCACTTCGCAAGTACGATGAGGCTATCTTCGGAGTCAACAACGTCCATTTCAAAGACCTTATACTACTACACTCTCAACGTATGCGTACCCGGATTATCTGCTTTGACTCCAAATCATGCTCAACCCATTGATTAATTGAAGGCGAAGCTCTTATCATCTGCTCCGTCCTAGGTGTTTCCATCTCTATGCACGTTATACTGCTTAAGAGTTCCAGCAGTTGCAGCAGCCTGAATCCGCTTGCAGTGCCTCTTCTACAGATAAGTTACGCAGTGCTAGGAGCTACTGGACAGGGTCTGGCGTCGACTGTTTCCTGATCTTGATCTAACTGCGGGTCAGTTTCCAGTCGTCATGTGTCCATATCAGTCGAAGGGTGCGACTTCGGAATTTTGGACTTGCTGGCTCTTTATTGTTATCGATAAATCTTCCTTTTCAGTCGTTGTTCCTCCTATGATGCCCTTTAGTTTCTAAATCTGCGCAGCCCTTTGGCTTAATAATGAATGACTGTTCAGCATTCTCATTTGGGCAGCGGCTTTCACAAATTTCGTTCAACTCGGCAGCCTCACTGTGGCACTGCCATACGATACTGGGCGCTCAGAAAAACATGCTTCTAGTAGTATTTTATTCCATAAATTCCAGATATCTCAACTAGAACCTACGCGCTCTTTAATCTGATGTTCTTGTGCCGTTTTGTTCGAGTTCGCCGTTCTCGTATAGGGTAGTCAGGAACGTGGATCTACAGGAACATCAACGCTGAATGTGACGATTAGTTCAATCTGGTACAAACCATGGATGAAACAGAGATATTTTCCTGATTAAGCCTGATGAAAAATTGCTCGCTTAAGGGTTTAGAAATCTCATTTGTCTATATGTCTAGTATAAGGGCATTTAAACTAGTTCGATCGGGGCGACTGAGTACGGCTGAGACGTCGTAATGCTCCGCAACCGATTCGAGACCAGAGCGCCATACACTCTGAGAGCATGAATACAACAAAGGATGGAGACCTTTACACATTGGTTCACAGATTATAGCAAACAACGGCTTCAAGAGTGGGAGTCTTTCCCCAATGTTGGCTCAAACGCCCTGCTAACCGACATAGAGCCGAAGAACAATCCCTCCAGTTTGTCTATGCACTACGCAGGGCTCACCCCACAATAGTAAGTGGATGTCTTCGTGTGAGCCATGGCTTGGAGAACAATATCAACGTGATGAGGGGGTTGATTGCGATATCTCATCGCTGCCGATAATAAAGCAGAGGAATCTTCCAGCAGAAGCGTGATGAGGTCTCGAGCTCGCCTTACCCGCCCTCGCCCTCGCGTTCTCTTCCCCCACAGCAACAGCAGCAGCAGCGCCAACACCAGGAACGACAGTATCAGAATCACCAACAACAGCAACAGAATGGCCACCGCCGCAGCAGCCGCAAGTGCGTCGCAGGCTCAGGATATCGGGCCCGCGCCCTCGATCCCGCGCCTCTTCACCTCGGAGCCTCCCATTCGCGACAGCCTGGGAACCGAGTCGTCGCGGGTGCAGGACGCAACCGTCGACGAATGCCTGCCCTTCCTCACGGCCAAGGAGCACGCTTCCGCATGCAACGCCCACGGCCTACCCCATCTGGACCGCCGTCGCCATGCCAGCTTTCTGCACAAGCAGCTGGGCAAGCTGCCCGGCGCCTTCATGTCCGCAGATCCCAGCCGGCCCTGGATCTTCTACTGGTGTCTCGCTGCCCTCAGTCTCCTTGGCGAGGATGTCTCCCTGTACCGCGACAGACTCATAGACACGGCCCGGCCCATGCAGAACCCCGATGGCGGCTTCGCGGGCGGCTTCGGCCAGACGTCGCATCTTGCCACTACGTATGCAACCGTCCTGTCGCTTGCCCTAGTGGGCGGCGAGGACGCCTACGAGGTCGTCGACCGCCGCTCCATGTGGAGATGGCTGAGCTCGCTCAAGCAGCCTGATGGAGGGTTCCAGATGGCTCTCGGCGGCGAGGAGGATGTCAGGTATGTACAGTAGCACTGCCGGTCGTCAAGGCCCGCATCTCCCCCTCCCTCGTCCTGCCGTGAAAACCTGGAAAGGTTCCCCCTTCTCTGATCCTCCGTTCCCTTTCCTGACTGAAAGTACTTTGCAGGGGGGCCTACTGCGCGGCCGTCATCATCTCGCTGCTCAATATCCCCCTCGAGCTGTCACAGGACTCACCTGCGCGCTCTGCTGGCCACACTGGTCTGTTCACTGGTCTCGCCGACTATGTGCGCCGATGTACGTGATGCACCAGTCCCCAAATGTTGTCTCTCCTCTCTGATCGCTCACCAATTAGGCCAAACGTACGAGGGCGGAGTGTCGGCAAAACCGGGCGTTGAAGCACATGGTGCATATGCCTTTTGCGCACTTGGATGTCTCTCTATCCTCGACTCCCCGCATCGAGCCATCCCACGGTATGTTTTGCCCGTCCTCGACCCATGGTGCTATCCACTCGAGTGGTGACATGGAAGCATTGCATGCCGACCCCGTACTAATCGCCCTCCACGCAGCTATATGGATGTTCCATTGCTTATCTCGTGGTTGTCGTCCCGCCAGTACGCCCCCGAGGGTGGGTTTTCAGGACGGACTAACAAACTCGTCGATGGTTGCTACAGTCACTGGGTTGGAGGTTGCTGGCCCCTGATCGAGGCCGCGCTCACAGGACCCCAAGAAAAAGTGGCCAATTCTGGTGACCACCCGCTCCCTGCAGCAGAAGATAGCCTGTTCAGCCGCGACGGGTTGATACGCTACATCCTCAGCTGTTGTCAGGATCAGTCTAAACGAGGTGGTCTGAGAGACAAGCCGAGCAAGTACGGAACTCCCAATCTGCATGCCGTGTTCTTGTTTTTTATTTATTTTTGTTTTCAAATTTATTTTTTGGATGAGCGCTAAAGACAGCCCAACAAATAGATACTCGGACGCCTATCATACCTGCTATGTCCTCTCCGGCCTGAGCTCAGCGCAGCACAAGTGGGACTTGGTTACTGCTCGTAACCACGAGGCACTTGTTGCGGGCGATTCATGGGCCGTGTCACCCTATATGGAAGGCGAACAGATCTTTGATGAAGAAGATCGAGTCGCCACAGTGCATCCCGTCTACGTTATTCCCCAGCACAAGGTGGAGAATATCCAAAATTACTTTGGATCCAAGCATGGCTTTTAATTGCCGAACAGCATCCGCGCCATTTGAATTCGATGGGCGACCAAGCTTTGCCTGAGAAATCAAGAAAGCTATGAGAAACGAAGATAAAGGGAGCTGTTAATTGGAAGTCGTAGTTATTGTCATTGTGGCGTGTTTGGGGCGGAGAGGGTCTTTGTTGCTGTCTTTTGCTCTTTGCAGAAGGGGGTTGGATATGCCAGTCTCTGATACAATACATGATCGGATCAACTCTCGACCGTGTGGGAACCCAGATCCATTGACTCGCTGCAGTTTGCTTCTTCTAGGTCAAGGATTGGCCGCCTGAATTGTGGATAGCTGGTTGCTCAAGCACGACATGGCGTCTGCGTCGTCGAAGTTGGACACTCTAAGCTGATACTTGGCCATCTTGAGTCACAGATACGGCACAATCATCCACAGCACGCAGGCAGCCGTGTTCATGGGCCAAGGAATTTCAAGGGACTCATAGGCTCCCTCCCGCCACGAGAAATTGTACTTCAGCATCATCCGCATGCCGATGCAATGGCCACATAGTTCGCTTCCAGAGGGTGGATGTCCGAGTGGACTCCCCAACCGGCGCCGATTCTCATGGTGGCATGTCGTCAACAAACATGACTGAAGGACAACACATCGTCTGGACTGGGAGCAAACAGGGGTATCGTTAAGAGTCAAGACTACGGCCAGTACTGGATACCTCCTCGTCCCTTCATACTGCGTGCTGCATATGCACATGCGCTCGCTGGGAGAGGAAGGACGGTTGATCCCATGCCACACAGCCGTAGCGGTAGCAGCTGCATGGTCTGCACATCATCTTAACGCCAGGGACTGGGGAAGTTTGCCCCTCGGCACTCACCAAGCCAAGGAGCACAGGATGCGGCGGCGTTTTGCACCTTGCTCCACCTGGCACCGTTGCTTTTGCCCGCCGTGATGCGGATGAGTCTCAATAAGGGCGCGTATCATAAGTCGGAGAGACCGATTTTGCCCCCTTAACTTCCTCTCTGGTGGCAATGCTCGAAGAGTTTCGCACAAAATGCGCCGTGTACGCATACGTAGAGTTATGCAGTTTCTGACTTGACATTAGCCCTCGAAGCCAAGTAGACATATGCCATTGGCCGCCTCGCCTGTTAGATCACAGCCCAGGATCCATTCTCGCACATGCTGATGGCGTCCGATGGTCGAGCTCAGCCATCTCGACGGTGAACCGTATGTGGTCACAGCAGCGACCCCGCCTCTTCGCGACGGCCCATGGCCGCATCTCAAGCGGCCATGTCCATTGTGCACGCCTGCATTGCAGCGAGGTCTATTTACTACTGTGCGTGTAATAACATGTACATCCATCTCTGCGGTACGAGGTTGACGTCCCATATGCGGACAAGAGGTTTGTTGTTTTGCAAGTGGGGGCGCCACTCTCAATGCATCGGTCAAGTCGACATTCCCAGTGTGTACCTACTTGGGTATTAGCGGATTGCAAAACGGCCCCCGACTGTGGCGCACCAGGGAAGAGGGACAAGAGCCGAGACATGGCACGGAGGTTTTGAAGCTTTTCCCTCTGCAATTGCGTCAAGAGCCAAGCGCCAAGCGCCGAGGGTGGCTCGAAGTCTCGACAGCTTTTTTGTGGTACATGATTTTTGTGGGCAACACCTCGTAGAAAGAGGGTCGTTTTCAACGGTCAACAACAGGCATCCTAAGACAAACCCACGGCCGTGTCTGAGACTCAAACGTGCGTTATTGTCATGGGTCTTGTAAGAATATTTTAACTCTCAGCTGGTTTGCTCTCCGCAGATGCGTCGTCTATGAAACTACACTTGTTTGAATACGTGGTATGTTCCTGACTTGTGTGTGTGGTTCTCCGTGCCGCGACCACCTCGCGAGCCTGGCTCAAAACGGTCCATGGAACAACAACTGGGGTGTCCGGATCCGCCAGGGTAAGAGATCGGCCGCCAGGGAATAAGCGAGGTGGTCCCTGCTTGCGATGCTCGAGATGATGCTGGACAGAGTTTGTCATCGGCTATCTCTGTCGTTGTGTGATATAGAGTCTTGTTGACACCCCTATAACCAAGGACTTATCCAGGTAGTCAAGTCATAGCCCCGATGCGTCCGTCTGGTCAGTGCTTCTCTGGGTCGTTATCGTCACCGACATCAACAGAGGCGGCCAATAACCTGGTTCCCCGCCAAGCGGGCGTTTCCGCAAGCCATATCCATGAAAGCCCAGCATAACGTGGACCAACTCGGGCTGTTGCGAGGCAGTCGAAAGGTGGGGGTTATACGACAACCCAGGCGCGCGATGTTGTTTTAGCCATGTGCAGTAGGTTTACCATACCGAGTAGAGCTATTCCCAATACGTATGTCTAGTCGCAGCTAACGCATTGGAGACGCCGAGACCTGTCAGTAAACAGCACCAGAGCCGCACCGGAGGCGTTTATCAGCCATCGATCGCCTGCCCTCTGAGTTCCTGTCAGTCCTCGACTGGAGGTAGTTTGCTCGCTTCCGCGGCTGTCGGTCCGAAGGGCGCTTTACTTTGCGCATGCATGATATGATGCCGTTCGGGGTCGTTATATTCCATCATCATCGGCCTCTCCCTATGCTCATGCCCCTCACTCCGCCCCTCAACCCAGCCTTTCTTGGCAGCATGCAAAGCGAGAGGCACCAGTGGGACAGAAAAGAGGCTAACAATAAGGTGACAAAAAGGATCAGCAGTATATTCTTTGTTTTGAGCTAGGTACCGCCATTGGCCAATCTTGGTTTCCTTCGCGCCGTCTTCTCAAATGTGACCTTCACATGGGGCAGAACATGAGCGCTGGCCCCAAACGCCAACGTTAGGATCTGCATTGCGATTGACCCCATTAAAGTGTCACGATCCTAGAGTGATTCATCTATCCGAGTTTAAGAAACAATGTTGTCCTCGAGGCTTCGTTGTCTTGTTAATTCTGCCTCTCCCCCGTGACCACACAGTTCATAAGTACCTGATCCCTTTCAATAACTGAAGAGTTGATCCGCCACCGATCTTGTGATCCCTTCCTTTTTTGGCAGCACCTCGGAACAGCTAGCACCTTGGTTCCTTCATATTCGGCTGGGTCCACCGCCCACCATCATCCTCGACCTCGATGATGTTGATCCGTAACACTTCCGGATCGGCATCACCGGCAGGGACGAGGTGATCGAAGGTGACGCCATAATAATCGATATCCCTATATTTTATATTTGGGTTAAACTCATCAGCCTCTCACACCAAGGACTGGCAGCAGATAAGAGAAGCCATTTTACCTTGTTTTGTCAACCCAGCCTAGGTACTCGTCCCGCACGACTAGATCGCCGGCAACGTCGGAACTGGATTCCAGGCCATATAGCTTCCGATATGCCAGTTGAGCCAATTCTGGGCCGGCTGGCTGTGGGAACTGGAGAGGAAAAGCATCGGTATGCTACAGTATTTCTGGTAGTAGCCTCTGCACGGCAACCAACGGACCCTCAACCTGGATCCGCAAGGGCTTGTCCAATGGAGGCGGGTGGTGAGGGTGAGCGGGAGTGCGAATGCACTCCCTAATATCAAGACCAAGAGCCATAGATAATCGTGTTACGAGATTGGCTTGTATGATTTATTAAATCAGTTCTCTCTAAGTATTTTAAAGCAAGTCGACGCCGACGCAACCAAGGGAAGAGAAAGGGAAGAGATGAGCCAATAAGATTGACGTCCTCATCTTTATCCCTGCAAGCAATTGGCGATACGCCGGAGGCAGCGCGGCCAGCATCTGTGATTTTATCGCCAGCGGTGTTATGAGAGTTTCTGCTTCGTCTTGTGTTCGAGCGGCGAACGGGTTGGGGTCCAAACCTCATGGGCTTGTTGTGGTTGGCACGTCAGAGCGAACAAGCGGAGCCCCCAATTAGAATTCTGGAAGGATTCCAATTGTCGAATCACTGTCCAGCGTTGCTCGTTGTTAGCTTGTCCCTCCACACAGCCCGCTTGAACCCACAAAACCCACGAAAACCCACAATCTTCGTCGAGACCTGAGGGGGGGCCAGCAACCCTGCTGGGGAAAATTAACATGGCCAGATATCGTCTCGTACCTGTGCAGCGATTTGTTGGTTTGGAGAGTTCCTCAATTATTGACTCAGACTAATGAACTATGATGGCCTAACTGTTACCGGGGACCGCGATCGATGTTGGCCACAACATTATGTTTTTGGCAATTGGAGATATCGTAAGTTTGCAATGGCTTTTCTTGCGTTGGTGCTTGTGGCTGGTAGATTAGTGTGGTCATCCGGCTAAGCAGTCGGAATCGTCTTGAGGCTGTTCCAGTAGGCAGAGGCAAAAGCTGGTGGTGTTGATGATTTCTGATCAATATCGACAAGCGGCCTAGTACTGCCAACTCATCATTGCATGAAGGTTAGGGGCTGACTCCCAAGGCGTGTCCTCTGCCTACTACCTTACCTACTACCTTAACCTTGGTCGATGCCACGCCTCTTTTGGGATCCTTCCTGCTATCCGGTTCCCTTCCCCCTCCTTCCAGTTGTATCTACTTCACTAAGTACCCATCCATAGCACGGTGTTCGGACGCTACTTCCCCTCCTCAAACACGTTGGATCCAGGCCACTGCACAGCTCATGGACTGCACGGGCCGCTGCTACTTGACTTACCCTACCAGTGGATTCAGTGAGGTTTTACCCTCTTCGCCGCCAAAAACTCAAGATACTGAACTAAACATACATTTTCAGGCTTCTTCCAGAACTTTGGCGCACGCCCCCCCGCCTCGTCCATGACTTTTAGCCGTGCCATCGACACCACCGAACAAGAGTATCAGAGTATCCAATCAATCTCGTTACATTCACCGTTCTTCGGCCTCATCCCATGCCTGCTTGCTGCGCTGCAGAGGAACAGCCCTAACGGCGGCGTCCACACTTGCCAAGTCCACAACCACAACCACGCCTGTGGACGCATGGCGCAGGGCATGGTGGACAGGGATGAGAGGATCCAAAGTCGTCGACCCACTGACAAACCTAGACAGCCACTGACTGTCCTGTTCATGCACGTCGTCGCGCTGGCTTCACCGACCCTTTCCCTAGGCCCTAGGGAGTGGGAAGCAAAAAGGGTCAAGGTGGACTGCCTTTGAAAGACTGCTACGTACTACGTAGTAGGTGTGGTATCACTAGTATTGAGTTACTCGGCCATTGTCCTGTGCGCTCCTAAGCCGTCGAGCACGAGAGTCGTGGACAAGACTTTTTTCGAATCTCTTGTTGACTTACAAGGCATGCATCGCTATCAGAAGGCCGTAGACATATCGATACTGCTACTTCGGTCTCAAACGCTTCCCCTTTCACTTGCGGGGGATTTGGTAACTAGCGAGCCAGGCTCATTTCCAGATTCATTCAGCTTTCAGACCCCCCTCAGGGACCCGCGCGCTTCTGGAGTGTACGAGTTTCCCATAATAACAACCGCTACATGGAGTTGAGAGGACGTGGCCCGCTTTCACTGAGTCGTTATCGTCCGACCCCAGCGCAGCACCTTAGTCACAGGCTAGGCCGCACAACACGGTCGCCCATTCCGCGCGCGCCAGACGAGGATCAATAACAAAACCCTAGCAGAAGCCAATCCGCGAACGTGTGAATTTCCGCTTCCAGTTGGCTGCTGGATCGACGACAGAGGCCTGGCAGGTACTCCATACCTCGGACAAGGTTGAACTACAAAGTCCGTGTCGTTCTGCAGCTCTGGTCGCGGGGCTCACGGCGCTCAACATCAAGGGTGGGCTGCCCCTCGCTGCCCCTCCTCGTCCTACCTTTGTCACGACTTGTGCTATGCTCTAGGCTTATACCAGAAGGGTACTTTCGGTGGCCTGGCTGCTGTGCATTGCTAGTGGCCGCCAATCCAGAGATCTCAGAGGCCCAGTTGGTGGCAATGAGCCAAGGACATCCTGACTTCCACTGCTATCGCAAGTACGCCGTGTATTGCTTCGCTTTGTCAGAATAACTGGCGGGTGGGCATTTTGCCCCTCAACTCCTCGGTCGTTTCAGACACCCGACTTGACAATCAACAAATTAATGAATTACCCGCTCTGGGCAATCTTTGCCACTCAACTCCAAGCTAAAGCAGGTTGGAAATTGCTTTCATGTAGCAGCGATGCATCTTCAATCGCGTGTCTGCAGGAGCTTCATAGACCGGGTCCTGACTGGCCCCATCGCGCCCCATTGCCCTGACTTCTACGGCCGGGCACAAGAAGTGCGGCCGTGTCATCGGCGTCGGCGGCTCGGCCATGGGCCACAGTGAGGGGAACCAGACAAGCGGCAGGAATTGGTGCGAAGCTTAAGCAAGAATCCCGGGACACGAGACAAAAAGGAAGGGAAAAAAAAACACAACCCGAGCTGGAAGAGGAGACCAAAAAGAGCAACAACAGAGAAGCCAACAAGGCAAAATTGGAAGGGCAAAAAATGGAACATACCAACTAGGTCTCCTCGTAGTACGCCGGTGGCCGAAGGCGTTAACTTTGAGACTTATCAAAGATCGCCTGGTCGCTGCATCCTCCATGTGTCGCGGTGGAGTGGCCTAGTCGCCATCAGTTTTAATCAACTGGCAACCAGGTAGGCCAACACAGCAAGATGGGTCACACTCTTTCGAGAGCCGCATCGTTGCTTGCATCTGCCTCCATTCGCGCATTGTGCTTTGTCTCCAGACACCCCCGGTCCCCGCGCTAACAAGCCTGTCTGCCATAAAGGCACACATGTCTCGCCGTTCCATCGGCTCAACCTGTCTGCATTAGATGCATTTACGACGGCAGTTTTGACTAGGTCAGAGTTATCCTGTTCCTCTCCCGAACGGTTCCTTCTGAACTTCTTCCTTCTTTATTTGAAAAAACATAACTTCCCTCGACCCTCCTGTCTCTGTCTGCCGATCCATCCCATCCCATCACTCTAATCCATCTTGAACATCGGACGGACCCTTCAAACCCCATATACCCACAACGACGCCAGTCGAGTTCACAGGACGTCGGACGCCTTTTCAGTATCTGTATCCTCCGGTAACAGGCATTGAACACTCGGCCAGGGTTGTCTCAGCCATATCTCGTTGTCCCTGGGTATCCGTCTCGGTTTCTGTGTTCTCTCCCCCAACGGACGGATCGATATCCCATCACCGCCTCCCTCTATAACATCCTTGGGTTCAATTGTTGCGACATTCCCTTCTCTCCTCCGCCGCTGCTCTTTTGATCGTAGACAAGCGTGTCTGAAATTTCTCTTCGTCTCCCCCTAATTGCCCGTCTTCGGCTGCTCTCACTGGCTCGCTGCTTTTCCGCACCGAGGGCACTCTCGACCTTGATTCCCGCCTTTTTGCTGCGCCTGGACACTCCGGCCCATTCGGTGAACGCCACCAAGACTGTTATCACCATGGGCGGCTTTTACATGCAGTACCTCGAGAGTAAGTCGGTCAATGTTCCATTCCACCTTTTCTTACGGGCCAATTCCTGCTCTGCCACCTTCAATTGGCCAAGTGGTCAAATATGCGAAGAGGATTCCAAGCGGCGACGGGTGAGACAGAGTTCCCCGCCGCGTGGTGACTCTTGACGCCGCAGTGGCGACGAAGCGTGGGACGATAACATGTCCCACAGCTTCACATTACAACCATGGCTGGGCTCGGAGTTCTAAATCGCCTGCTTTCCTTGAGAAGGGTGAATTGGATGAGGGCTCTGCTAGACCAAGTCTGGGATCTGCGTCGATCTCATCCTAACGCCAACTGACTTCATCTATTTGTTGTTTTCTCTTTCTTCATCGTCATCTTCTTCTTCTTCTTCAGAGCCGTGCATCTACTTTTCCAGACTCCATGTAGCACCTCGATGCTGACCAGATCTCAAACAGGCCTTTGCCGGCGTCGAGGGTGGACAGACCCCATGTACGAGTGCTACCGGGATCACAGTGGGTACACTTGTCTTGTTCTTGTCAACGGTCGCGAGTATCAAACGGATCTCGCTTACGAGTCCGACGTCCTGGCCCAGGAGAATGCAGCCATGCGTGCCTTCATGGTGTGCCGCAACTTCTCCGTCAACGGAGGCATGCTGGCGCGGAACGGAATTGTCCAGGGCCTCCCCGTCCAGGAAACATCTCGCCGCCGCAAGAGCCGTCACACTTCCTCTCGTGATAGTGACCGTCACAGCAGGCGGTCAGGGCATCACTCCAGCAGCAGCTCTACTGCTTCGTTCGACTAAGCTGCCTCAGCGCAACTTTTGCAGCGGTTGTCAAGGTCCAAGTTGAAAGCAAACCGACGAGCTTGAAACGACACGGGGGTCAGTCGCGTGGAACCATGCTTGAAAGTACGGGGAGACCAGCCACAAGACGACTTATAAGCGGTTGAAATGCTTCACAGCAATCCCAAGGGATATACCCACACCAACCTCCCCTGGCAACCTCTCTCACGAGACTCGAGGAATGATCAACTTTTTCTTTTATTTTGTTTTACTTCCGTTCTCTGGGCAAAATCAAGGCAGTTCATGTCTTGGTATTTATTCGCCGATTTCGAACGACTCATGACGATACGATACGACTTTAGAACAACTTCACTCCTACGGCCGGCATTCTGCGATTCCAGTCCAACGTTTCATGCCCTTTACTTCTTATATGAGGTTGAATCATCATCTGTTTGCAATGTATTTTTTTTTTCTTCATTGTTTTTCCTTGGCCTTTTTCTAGGCACTTGCCTGAATATCTGACCCCCTCGCGGTGGCCGATCACTACCTTCCACTCATGACGCCCAGGTCACAACAACACTGGCGTGCCATATGGTACTGATCTGTCAGTCTTGCGAGATGCCACCCTGGGGGGATTCTCCATCTCATTGATGGGGAAAACGATTTTGACGAACAAAAAGTAAAAGAGATCGAAAGGGGGGAGGGTGTTTGCGTTTTGCTAAAGGCACATTAAAAATGTGGTATCATTCATGACGGGAGGATAGAGGACTTTGCCCGCTAATGAGGGCACCGTCCCATCCTCTATACGCACTGGGAGGCAATTTGACGACAAAACGACTAAAAAGAAAGAAGAGGCGGCTTTGGCCTTGTTTTTCCCCCGCATGCATTCACGACACATTCAGCGAAAGGTGGATCATTTGCGTTGCTCTTTTGATGGGGAAAGGAGAAAATTGATGACTCTGAACGAAGGAAGACCGGGTTGGAAAGGAAAATCTCAAAGCATGGTTGGAATCAGCGTTGACTATTGACTCTTCTTGATGTGGTGGATGCGACAAAACATGTGGAGGATGATGAGATGCTGGACGAAATGATGAGGACGAGTTTGGATCGTGATAGGATATGATGACGAGACACTTTAACGACTATAATGATAAACGAACTCTTTTGTTTCTCTTTCTCCCTTCTTTTCTCCCCGCCGTAAACCTCAAGAATGCATGCTTGGTGGCTTGAAATGGGTGAAAGGGATGGATTTGTGTAGGTCGTCTGAAGTGCTCAATACACGAGGAGAGAAGCAACTTCGGGGTGCTTGAAACCTGTCGTACGAGAACTGGTCGTTCTCGGGCACCCCGATTATCAGAATGGTGATCTATTAGGGTAGTATTTAGATTGAGATTCTGACTGTCATCTCGAACATGCATCAACAGATCGAATGGACACAACCTATCTGCTCTCGAGAGGCGCCTAGCGAATGCGGGGGAATGAACCATGCCCCGTGCAAGGCCGAACAAAGTTGCTTTTTTCCAGCGTCATGGTTCTGGATGACTCTTGTTTGGCGGTGTATACTATGTACAGCTGCGAGCGGTCGATGGGCGTGCAGATGGCTAGCAAGGGCAAGGCTTTCTACGAGGAAGTTGGCTTTATGGAGTGTGATATGTGCTTGAGTGCTGTTAAGAACGGTTGATTCGAAAGCTAAGGTCGCACCTTGAAATAGATGCATTAAGCTCCTTTTCTTTCGTACAGACACACACGTTACATTGAGTTGAAATCAACTCACCAATGGGGGAAGTGACGTAGTGCTTACTAGCCACTTGCATTTCGGGAGCTTTATCATTATGCTGAAGTCATCGTGAACCTGAACGTTAGAGCAGAAGGTTGCTTGACAGGTGCTGGCTTACGACGATTCAACCAGCCACGTTGCAGTCCAATCGTGCCATTGGAATTTAGAATTCCGGCAGTCACTATTGAAATAGCTCGGCTTCCGTTACGCACTGGAGGGTCCATGGATGGCTGAGTTGAAGTGCAGAGAATCGCCACCGCCCGCCAATGCAGACCTCGTGGCACCCCACCATCAACGCATCCTCTAACAGAGTTTAGAGTAGAAGTGGACGAATGTGCAAAGGGTCATGAGGCCTCGTTGGAGCAGCCTTGAGAGTTGACAGGAATGAAGCTAAGCCAGAAGGAGATCCTGCAACTTGTGGAAATTCGGTTGGATATCGCGGTGCCTCGAGATGCGGGATGAGTGACGCCCTGAATGGAGGCGTGGATGGGGGTTTGATAAGTGAGTGAGGCTGAATGTGCTTGATAACTAGTCTATATTCTCGAAACTGATGTCAGATGGTGTGAGTGGTAGGATGATCAGGAACCCGTCGAAACAACGTGGTAACGCAAGTCTCATCAATTCAATCAGTCAAACAAGAAGCAGGGCATATGAAGCCCAGGGTCTCCGGACAGGGATCGTCAATTGGAATAACAGCTCGTAAAAGATCGCTGACTAGCCTTCGGCTGGCCAGGGGGGTCCGGCAGAGAGCGATGGTGCCACTCAGGCTGAGGCCACTTGAACGTCGCTCGGCGGGAGCCCAGGCCTCATGACTATGGTGAACATGAGATTCGAAGGACGCGGAAGGCAAAGAAAAGGAGGCATGGTTCGTAAGGAAAAAATTCAGAAAAAGGAAAGAGGAGAATTCCAGGAATCCATGCGGCCAAAGGGGACCCTGGTCTGGAACTTGGAGACAAAATTGCCAATAGTCAGGACGCTTGTAAGATGCACTATGTACTATGTAGAATGCCAGGGGAAATTCCGCTGGAGCTTGATATTACCCTCATCTACTTGGGGAGACGGTCGCCCTCTGGCCACGTACGGGAACGGTTCCATGATGGGACTTTGTATCGCTCGTGTCACAGTTTGATCAACTGCGGAGGAAGCAGCAGAGCCAGCCAGGCCCATCATGATCGTGACCATCCCTAATCATTTCCCATTTCCTCCCACAGAACTAATAACTCCCTCATCAGGGAACATCGAAGCCCCAATTTCGCCAGGGGACGGGAAATGGATGTCGAGCCACATCTGCCCCGCCTATTGGATCTGATTGGCGTGTGGCGCCCCTTTCCTGTGGCCTTTCAGCACGAGGCCTCGTGTCGAGGATCACTCTCCTGGATGGCCCGTATGGCCCGGAGGCTGAGCTGTGGTGAAGGGTTTGAAGGGGCAAAGGTCGTGTCAGAAGGTAATCCGAATGTGCACCAAGGGAGGGGGTTAGATGCTGGGCAAGAGGAGAAGCGTGCAAGCTGCCTTGATGCCATATCTTTTGAACTACCAGCAGCAACAACTCAAAAATCGAAAACTTGCACCAAGCACTCTGAACTGGTGATGGACTGCATATCGAAACACCTCATCCGTAAGCTGTAAGCGACCCTTGTGATTTATTTATGGCAGATGTCGTTGCCTTTCTGGCAGAAATCAGAAATGGAAGTATGCGACCTGTCCCGTATAGGCCCCCGCCCCTGGCTTGGGCTCAGCCTGTCTCCACTCTCAGTCTCCCACTCTCCTTCAACCCTCAGCCTGCATCTTCCCACGTTGGCCTTTAATGGCAAGATCCCCACTTCCACTCATTCCCCTTCCCTCCTGAATTCAAAGTCGGGCTTCTCCTTTCGCTCTCCGAACTTCTTTTTTCCTCCCTCCTCCCTGACCCTCTCTGACTATTCTTCCTCCTCAGCTCCTCTCTACGATACCACTTTATAATCTAATACTGTTGCGGCTACTCCCCTTCTTTTCGGGTCCTCGCTGCTTGTCACTGTTCTTACATTCGCCGTTTACCCCTTTGCCCTCGGCCAATTCGCATACGTAGCAGTTTCTCGATACCGCAGCCATGAAGGGTAAGATCCCACGTCGCCTGTAGAGCTCCCACAGCTCTACAACAGCCGGCACGCAATGCTAACACTGCCTACCTTAGGACTTATTCTTGTCGGTGGCTTTGGCACTCGCCTTCGTCCTCTCGTATGTCTGCTCCACGTTGCTCTCTCGAACCTGCTGCGCCCCAGCTTGCGCACAGCTTCACCACAGCTGTCCAGTTGACTAACATTTTGCGCCCTTGTCGTAGACTTTGACGCTTCCCAAGCCTCTTGTCGAGTTCGGCAACAAGCCCATGATTGTGCACCAGATCGAGGCGCTGGTCGCAGCTGGTGTCACCGACATCGTTCTTGCTGTCAACTACCGACCCGAGATTATGGAAAAGTTCCTCGCTGAGGTGAGCAATTTCCCAGAAGCCTACATCCTCCATTAGTCTCGAGCTGACGTGTGCTGCAGTACGAGGAGAAGTACAACATCAACATCGAGTTCTCTGTCGAGTCCGAGCCCCTCGATACCGCCGGACCTCTGAAGCTTGCCGAGAGCATTCTTGCCAAGGACGACTCCCCCTTCTTCGTCCTCAACTCGGATGTCATCTGCGACTACCCCTTCGCGGACCTTCTCCAGTTCCACAAGAACCACGGTAACGAGGGTACCATCGTCGTCACCAAGGTTGAGGAGCCTTCCAAGTACGGTGTCGTCGTCCACCAGCCCGGTTCCCGCTCCCTCATCGAGCGATTCGTTGAGAAGCCCGTCGAGTTTGTCGGCAACCGCATCAACGCCGGCATGTATATCTTCAATACATCCATCCTCGACCGTATCGAGCTCCGCCCGACTTCGATCGAGAAGGAGACCTTCCCCGCCATGGTCCGCGACAACCAGCTGCACTCCTTTGACCTCGATGGCTTCTGGATGGATGTTGGACAGCCCAAGGACTTCCTCAGCGGCACATGCCTGTATCTCTCCTCGCTCACCAAGAAGGGCAGCAAGGAGCTTACTCCTCCCACTGAGCCCTACGTCCATGGCGGAAACGTCCTGATCCACCCCTCTGCCAAGATCGGCAAGAACTGCAGGATCGGACCCAACGTCACTGTTGGCCCTGATGTTGTTATCGGTGACGGTGTCCGTCTCCAGCGATGTGTGCTGCTCCGTGGCTCCAAGGTCAAGGACCACGCCTGGGTCAAGTCGACCATTATCGGCTGGAACAGCACAGTTGGCCGATGGGCTCGCCTCGAGAACGTGACAGTCCTGGGCGACGATGTCACTATTGGTGACGAGATCTACGTTAACGGTGGCAGCGTCCTGCCCCACAAGTCGATCAAGGCCAACGTCGACATTCCGGCCATCATCATGTGAACAACGAACTGCAACATGATGTCCCCCATATTGGCTCACTGGAGGCCACACCAGCGAAGCCTTCTCTCTCCCCAATCAGACCCCGAACAACGACCAAAAAATTTACCTCTTTTTAAAATTCACCACTCTCGAAAGATGTGCTGGCCACCGTCATATACCAAGGAGGCCGGGTGGGAAGGAATTCAGAGCCTGCCGCTCTCTCTATCTTAATACTTTTGTGCAAATGTCTGATGCCCCTTTTATGCGTGTTTATCTGGCGTCTAGGTCGGTATTTACAGAAGGCAGGCAGGCAGGCAAGCCAAGGGCAAGGCAGTCAGGCAGGCAAGGTTTCGTGACAGCGATTTGTGGAAGCCGTGTACAACGCCTTTATAGGTTATTCAATTGAAAGAAAGGTGGTGCAAGACCATTTGAAATCTCATCCAGAGCTGGACCTCGTGTCTGAAACTAATTCTCATTCTTACCCAATTTTGTGAGAGTGCCTCATGATGAGCAGCTTGTCAAATACAGGAGGGAGGTGTTGTCGGCCTGGAATGCCTCAGATCACCCTACCAACACGAGGCAGAATCTGTGGTAAACTACTGCGAAGAGTTCTTATTTGAGCCATTGTCCCGGCCTCCGGCGGCTCCTTGTCCTCGATCCTCGTCGCTTTGACATGCTGCCATCTCAACCCTCCGCCTACAACTCTCTACCAGACAAGACGAATCGCTCCAACGAGCAAAGCTCAAGGTCGTATACCAGCTTCTGAAGAAATGGACAATTCAATTGCGTTGCTCTAGGTAATGCGTGTCGAGGTCGTATTTCGCTTTCTTGTGCGGCTCTTTTGCTTGTCTCGTTCTCTGTATCATCGAAGAACTACTCATGCGACGGAGCATCGTATCAGTACAGGCCAAAGTTACGATCTGTGACAGCCAGCAGTCGTTTCTCAGGGGTAAAGGCAATGATATAGTTGCCCGCCAGGCGATAAGCGTTAAAAATCAGTCCATTACCACGACGATTCAAGTGTCGACTGGCCAGATGCTCTGAGGTCGAGCTTGGGTGTCAAGGAGGTGGAAAGGGGCTCCCTTTTCACCAAGAGAGATGCTGAAGTCCTCCCCTGCCTATTAGTGACTCGCCAGAGACCACGGGGTTGCTGGGCTGTCGGTACCGGAAGTCGAACCTGGTGATGGCATGCCCTCGGTGAGACCCTAGTCCTGGCCCTTCTGGTTGGGGACCCCAAGCTCCGGATGAATTAACCGACAGGTGTACGTGGGGGATTCCGAGCTAGGGTTCGTAGGGATGCTGTTGATATAAAGGAGGTTCGTAGTGGGAGCTTCAATGGTACGGATGAGCACTGGCCGAATTGACGCCCTCAGCAGTGCGTTAAGCATGAGGATTCCAACTGGGAACAAGCATACGTCCTCGGTGTAGGCTTGAAGAGGAAAACCAGAGGCAAGGATGTACAGGTGAGGACTTAGAGCATCGTGCACAAGTAGTAGTGGTGACTTTTGGTAGCAGTAGGCTGCGCCTATATCTCTTCGCTGTTCTCTACTATTCTGTTACTGATCCTTTTCATTCTTTTCTTGTGCCGGAACTCGCATTCGGTCGTAGCAATGGTTTTGCTATCGTCACTTGTTCGTGCGCAAAAGTCATCAGGGACACTCCGTCTTACACCTGGATGTTTTCCCAAGTTGTTGGATTGGCTGTCCCCCTGTCCTCCATCCTGGACGAGCATGCGCCAAAACCAGCCACTGCCGAGGATCAGGATCGACCGATTTATTCAACCCTGTCGGAACAATAAGTGAGAGAAAAAAAAAAAAGGACACCGCGAGCATACGTAGGCGATACAATAACCTAATTCCTTAGCTTATCCTCGTCGCAAAAGTGGCTTCTTGGTCTCATCACCGACATCATTAACGGCAGGTCTCTTCTACAACCTACGAGCCTGTTGTTTTTCTTTTTCTTCCCTTTTACAAGGGCCCTTGCTTCTGGTTCCAGGTTCATCTTAAGTTGCTGCGTACAAACCATCCACGAAACCAGCCTGACCGGAAGATTGCGATTTGCTTCTCGAACGAGCGAGACTGGCATTCTTCCTCTCCCAATCTTTCCCAGGCGCGGCATTTACAGAGCCAGTTGCAGGCTGTGCCTCGCGTGTGCGTCTTTGAGGCTGAAGCGAAGGAATCATACAACCACCTCGACCGGCAAGAGACTCTCGAGTTTCCGTGCCGAAAGCTGTTCACTGCATCCTGCACGATAGGCTAGCCGGGAGCTTCCTCCGAATTCGTGGATGAGACGGCCCGTTTCCCAACTTTCCAAGGACCAAGCCGCGATTCCTTGGTCAGGTGCAGACGACAGTTCCGAGGCCGACGTAAGGCCTGAGTCTGGGCAGAGTGAGGTGTCGTAAAGACGAGAGCCACGAGATCAGGGGGAACATTCGTTCGCCGTGACCACGAGAAGGGACGGCAAGGGCCCTGGCTTGGGTGTGGTGTCGATAGAATGGGGACACGACATGGGCACGGATATCGACATGGAGAGGACAAGGACAAGAGAAAGCGTTGGTGGCCTGGTTTGTTTCTCCGAGGCGTAGCCATTGTGCTTGTTTTAGCGGTGAGTTGCTGTTTCGCTTGTCAAGTCTGTCTCAAGTCCCCTCTGCACCTGGCAAGCATCCCCAAGCTCCGTCATCCCGCTCGAACAGCTTAACCCCAATGGCTTCCCCGGGCTTGGTTCTCGAACCCCAGCGCCCGCGTCTGCAGTCTGCAGTCTGCCATCCATGTTGGCCTTTTCCCTCACGTCGTACCGCAAGCCTGGATCCAATGGACAAGATCATCATGCATGACCTGGCCGAGACCCCTGCCCACGGACGAGGATGCAGCACCTGAGCCTCACGAGATGGGGGGCGCCGTATCAATCGCCGCAGCTATGTTCACGCGAGTTTCCGTCATTTTCTTGCTAGTGGAAGCACCGGAGCAAGAAAGGAACAAGAATCGTTACGAAACAGCTCCTCCCAGAGGCGGCCAGCTCGGCGTATTAGCGGAGCCTCGCCGACTGCTCCCCCGCACCCCAATGCACCACACCTCGTCCACATAGGCCCGGCACCCACCATCTCTCCACTCGGACGGGCTCTCCACGGCGACCCGGCGGCATTTTGGCATGGAGGCTTCAGGGCTTCAGGCCAGGACATGGAGAGAGAGAAGCTTGAAGCTGCTGTTCCTGGGAAATCCACTGCCAGTCAGCGCTGGAAAACCCACCTTCAACCTGCCCCTGGCCCTCGTCCCTGCAATCAAAGTGCCCCAATTC
>JADBHU010000131.1:0-15933 GCA_017140155.1 Fusarium devonianum | reverse complement strand
GGAGGAGGAGGAGGAGGAGAACGTGAAAGAGGAACAGAAACAAGAGGAGAAAGCGACCACCGAGCGGGTCGAGGACGACAACAAAGGCTTAGATGACGTTGGCAACAACATACATGCGGACGAAGATGGGGATAGAGGGGGCGAGATCCGTTGGGATGCCAGAAAGCAGGAGTTTTCGAACGAGTTGAAGAGTCACTCGGACAAGATGGCAGCCAAGCAAGCGGAGTTGGATGCGCAGGAATGGCTAATAGACGCCAAGGAGGAGAAGAAGCAAATCGTAAAGGAAGACAAGGACTTTCCGAAGGACCATATACCGCCGATCTTGTTAGAGGGGAAGAAGGAACTTGAGAAGGAGGGTTACGAGTTTCTGGGTTATTAGCTTAAGAAGCTGGAGACTTGATACCGCATCTGTAACTAGACCGACTTACATGTTGATTAGAAGCCCAACCAACTTTCACCCTTTCATCACCCTCTCATCCTGGCAAGTTGAGCTACCTTGTTTGGTTGATCCGGATGACGCGGGTCTAGATCATCAACGCTACGGGTCTAGATACGATGGCCGAAACACACCTCGCAGAGTTTCATCTTCTGCTGCGGCACTTGGCAGGGCACGCAGTCTAGATGGCACGGCAACGAAACTCGGGGGTCACGCTGCAACAACCAGGTCACGTAATGCAAGGTTCAACCGTAGAGAAGGGCCAGCCTTCCAAAGCCGTTCGGTGGTGATCTGGAAAAGGTCTAATCGTGGGGGCAGAGATGCCCTGCCTCACAAAGAGCGACTCTCACTGCGGAGTCCCGAACGGCAGGATTTTCATGCTGACCGGCTCTTGCTGCACGATGATGGCTCAGTCAGTCGATAACCCACATATGTAGCACTCGGGAACATGCGAGCAGGGCTGCAGACAGAAAACGGTCGTAACGGTTGGTCTTGGTACGTCCGCGTCTCCGCCTCGCTTCCCGCATGCGGGCGGGAAAAGCCTAGAGAATACTAAGAGAGGAGACGAGAGGAGACGAGATGTGATACCGAACGCGGTTCTCGAGTCGATCCTTATCGTCAACGCATCGACCAAAGCCCTGGTTCCCTGTCAATGTTAGCGATGAGACATGGATCTAATATGCCCCGCCCGCTCCGAGCTCCATAACCAAGTTCTCGGTCACTGGCACCTCGTCCTCTCGGCAAGAAGTGATGCTCGTCATTTGTTGCGTTGCATGACGATTGAATGAAAGATGTAGAGTCCGTCTTGGATTTACCTCATCCGCAAGTTCGTCCATGTAGCGGAGCGTTGCAACTCTAATTAAACTGCTGAGATGTCAATAACATACGTTAGCTGGACCGCGGCACACGGACAATGTCCTGGGCACTCGCTGATTCAAGGTCCAAAGGTACAAGAGCCTTTTGAGAACAAGCAGCGTATCCAGTCAAGATGCGAAAATGCCTTCGTAGATCGCTCGCTTGGAAACACAGCCAGCAGCTTAATGTGAAGGCCTGGCATTGCAGCCAATGAACACCGCACCGTAACAGTTGAGAACAGTTCCGCAATAAGCAAATCGGATCTGAAGTGTAACCAAAATGGGCTAGGAAACATATCTCCGGAAGAATGATAGAAGGCTACAAAACATACAAAATAAGGTTTATCGGCATTTGACCTGAACCAATGGAGGTGCCCACAAATACGTGCGCCCTCGACCTCCGGTCATTAAATACTCTTTCTAACCACAAGCCGACATGGGAGTGCCTGTTGCCGTCAGAATCGTTCCGAAACCGCCAAAGTTAGTTAGCCTAATAACCCGGAGACTCGGGGCGGCTAAGCCCTGGAAGTGACGTGGGAAAGGGCAGCAAATAAGACACAACCACTGGGTGCTGGCCCCCAGAATGAAAAGCTCTGTCAGGTCACCTGGCCGCTGGGTTGCCCGCGCTTCGGAGGGCCGACACGTTGTCAGGAGGGCCCCCCAGCTTGGGATCGGCCGGATCTCCGTGGCGTTCCACTCGACGTCAGAGCATGCCCTGGCGATGAAGACGTCATGCAAAGCAACCTCTCAAACCAGCCGCTGCTTCAGGCGACGGTGGACGCACGAGATTGTGAGACAAGCATGGTAGCCAACGGCAGCGGCAGCGGCAGCAACCAGCAACAGCAACAATCCAGCTGAAATGAACTTGTGAAACCAACGCTGACTAGTGAGTGGCCCTCGTTCACAAATGAGACGACAGAGACCAGTCAACCCCTGAGTTTGCTCACCACCCGTGGGTTAGTAGCAGGTAGCTTTGCGAGGCGCAATACACAAATAGCACCAGGACACACCATACGACAGGATGCAGAGAGAAGTGAACCCTGTCATCAACATACCTCAGGTATGCCTTCCTTGTATGCCTTTGGTGATGAGCTTGCTGCCATCAAGCAGAGAGATCCTTCCTCTTCATATTTCGACGCCGCGGCAAGACGCTGTAACGACAACTGACTCTTTACCACGCCGATTATCCTGGATAGACTGCGCTTGGCACACTCTTCGTTACGATCAGATGCCCCCATGTGTGGGGCCAGAGGCAGGCCAAAGCCTCCCAGGGGAGCTGATGGTGCTGGTGACATTTTGACAAGCACCAAAGCAGCATGCCAAATCGTCAGTAGGCTGGGTTGCCATTCGTTCCTTCTCTCACTTCTTCGGCTGCATTTCCGCCAGCCCACAAGCCCGCTTAGATGCCGAGACGCCGACTCGCACTACGTAGTACGTAGTAGTAATTGGAAATCGAGGGCTGACGCCAGACAGGGCTCCATGCCTCCCCACTGGCGATGCGCTACGTGACCCAAACACAGCTGAGGCCCCTCAAATTGAGGCATGTTGACTTGTCGGTGAGAGCGAAGATATGGAATTCTGACCTGTCCCAGCTGGCGCGGCTGCAAGAGCCACTAGGCAGCTCAAGCCCAGTAGAGAAAAAGTCAATCGTCATTTTTGGTGAAGCGGGAGGTTTCAACGAATGACAGCACAACGGGGACCCAGGGGCCCTGGGGAAGAAAGTCAGGGTGATGTCAACTGGGTGTCGAGTGGTGTGGCCCGATGCGCTTGGCTGCAGCCGACGACGAGTAGCGGAGCTAGATAAGTTCAGTTCAGTGCGAATTGTGACAGGTTTGACGGCTTCAGTGATTTGGCAATCTGTACGGGGTAGTCGATGTCCTGACAGAAGTCGACTGGCTCCTGATTGAACAGAACTAGCAAAAGGGGAGAGACGAAGTGCAAAAGGGCTAAAGTAAATCGACTAGCGGAGGTTGCCAGCCCTTGTTCCTGGTGCACGCTCTCCAGTGAGAGGAGACACAACCGAAGCCGAAGTAGGGAGAGCCTTTGTCTGGATGAGATCGTGAGGATGTTCCTTGCGGCTCCCGTCGAAAGGTTGAGCCACTGCACAAGAGATCGCCGATTCCAAGGGAGAATCAAAAGGGATCAATGCAATATAGATAGATGGCCACCATGGCCATGGGTCGCGTTGGTGGCTCGAGCGTCGTTTCATTTCATACTGAGGAACAAGGTGACGAAGCACTTTGAACCCAGGCTGCTCAGTGTGAGGCTATCCAAAAGACAACGAAGCTGGTTGTTGTTGTTAGCTCTCAAAACAACCCTCCTATCAAATTAGTAGTTGGGCCTTGTTGTTGGGAACTCGACTCCCCAATCTGGAGGGAGGGGGATAGTCGCGACTTCCGGCGTCGATCAGTCTGTGGAAGCCGTAGGTGGCGGCCTGACACTTTTTATAATTCTTGGCTCACCCATCGGGCATTATCGCACCGCAGGAGAAGGCGTGCAGACACTGCGTGCGAAGACGACACCGATTAGAAGCTGATATTAGGGCGGACGATGAATCGGACGGGAACCTCATTAGCGCGCGTCCTCATTGTGTCGACTGCAACCCTGCAGTGCTAGGATATCGCCGTTCGGCGGAGAAAAAAGCTGGCTGGGGGGGTTGGCTTGGCGGGCTGGCAAGGATATTAAATGATGACGATGGTGATACTGCCCGCTGCCGCCCACTTTTGCAATGTGGTCCCTCACTGTAATCTGCGCAGAAGAGCATCGACCAGCCAATTCCTCGCATTCATGGTCTTGATTTCTCGTTGCTTTATAATTAGGAGCAGCGACCTGTTTACAGAGTCTGTGCGGCAGCGATGACGAAGATGAAGGAGTGCATGGCAATGGATGGTGGAGGAGTAACAGAGAGCCATTTGTTTAGGCTACCCTTTGTAGTCCTATGCGAGTTCTTGCTCGTACGTACCTCAAGCGCGAACGACGGGCAGTGAGTGACCTGTCCATCAGAAAGAGGTGGCTGCCCTGGGGCACTTCCTTCCGGGGACTTATTTTCTGGGTTTTTGCTTCTTTTCGGACTGGGGCTCCTACCGGCTACGTCATAGTAGACCAGGTTTTACCCCCGTCCTACACGTTGGGAGATAATATGGGCCGCTAGGTACTCCCAAAGTATCTTCTCAACCTGGGCCTCGCCGCGAGATACTAGGAGAGGACCGTTCTCCACCACGGCTTCTCTACGACTGGCAAGCCTGCGCCAACTTTCGCCCACCTCGACTAGGTCAGTATCCAGCCGGGCCAGTCCTCCACCACCACCACCACCATCTTTCATTCTCCGCCCAGGGGACCCAGACCACCAGAGCGCAAGACTAGAGACACACACTCGAGCATCGGTGCGTGACTGAGCCCCCAGTTTTCCACTTCAAACCTCTTGCGTTGTTCGTTGCCCCGTTGCCGCAACCGCAACCTCCTGCGACCCTCTCACCTGTCGTGCTTTGGGTCAACCCCGTCCTGACCTACATACGATCAACACACGTACCGCTCGCTGCCAGCGTGTTGCGACTCTCTTGACTCTGTTGCTGCCGTTGTTGCTTGCCATTGTCGACTTGGGGAGAGGGGAAGATAGCTTCCTTCTCTATCCCGCTTTCCGCTCCCACTTGATATACCCTCCTCTTTACGTGCCAACTCTCGACATACTCTCCCTTTTGCCATCCAAGAAGGAGCGGGAAATAAACCCCCTCTAGTTGGCCTCCCCTAGTGAGGCATGCCAAAGCCCAACTTGCCGGTTGGCGACGACGACTCATCTTCAACCCATTTTCCAGCATCTCGAATCGACCTATCGATCCACTCATCCTCACCCATAAAGTCAACGCCCACGCACACCGAGAAGCCGTCTTTGAACGCAGCCAGAAATGGAAGTGTGATGTCGGTGTCGACCTCAAATTCGACTGCAAATGCGACTGCGACACCAACCGCGCGTGACGCAATGACGACGGATCGCCACCCGAGCCACACCCCATCCTCGCCCCTTGATGCTCCGGCAAAACACCCCCGCGTCCGCAACAACATGGTAGTAGATTCTCCCGATGAGAACACCGTTTCCGTAGCCAACGGCCCGGTCATCACCTCCGAAACATCCTCCACGCCCGTTGGTAGCAGTACATCCAGTCCCCGGCGTTCAGGCTTCGGTGCTACTGTCTCCCCTAGCCCGACAGCCTCACAGCAACAGCTCAACGAATATCGAGAAAAGCTTGCACGCGACCTCGAACGCCGCGAATTGTCAGTTAGAGGCCTGATGGCGAGTCCTAATGACAAGACCCGGGTGTCTCCTATACCCGAGGAGGGACTATCGATACCGAGTTCACCGCTTCAGACTTCAGCTTTAACGACAACATCAACCGAGTCTGGCGCTACAGTTCGAGGTGCTCCCACTCCGGGGCCCATTGCGGGCACTCCATCATACCCGTTTCCACGGATGGCGCCCGCCGGCTTTGTGCCCTCGCATCTGCATAGACCGTTTACAACACTGTCTCCTACGGGCCCTCCTCGTACCTCTCATTTCGGCTCTTTTGAATCTGTGGGGGGCCTGGCTGCTCAAGACAAAGTCCTTTCGGGGAACTCGACGCCCGCCTCAAACTTCACCTTTAACCCTTCCGCAATGTCACCACAGCCCGAGAACCTCGATTTTCCCAGTCCTAATCTTTATGACCTCTCTTTGATGCTCGCGGCCGAGCCTGGCCTGGATGCCTGGTGGAATACCGTCATTCAAATCATGACAGACGTTTATAAAGCGGAGCGGGTGACTCTAGCTGTTCCAGCTGACTCAACAGACATCGAAAACGTACCATGGGGCCAGAAGGCAACCTTCAACCATCATAAGGAGGACGACTTGAGTCTCGCATATATGGCTGCCAAGGAGAATAGCAGTATGGGCTTGAGCGATCACGGCCAATCTGCATCTGGATCCAACGCTGGCGCTTCGATTCCAGACGAAACCCTCCGTGCCAGTTCAGCCGCTCGACCAGGCCTGTCAAGTCGACACTCATTCACTACGTATGAGGAGAATAAAGAAAAGACCTTAGATAGCTCGCTTGAACTGCCCCAACGACCTTCTTACTTAACACGGAGTCAGAGTAACTTCCCTGCAAACCGTGCTTTCCGAGAGGCTCGGGGAGTATATGCTCAACTTAACAAGACCGCTCTCGATGAGCACGACGCCATTGAGCAACAAATTCCGAGTTGGGAGGCTCCGCTCATCGAAGAAAAGGAGGGACAGGGTCGTGTCCTGCCCGTCTTGCAGGCTCTGGATTACGAGGCAGATCCTCTCATTGACCATGGCGGTGTGATGCGAGTGCTTGAACGTGGACGGGCTATTGCACTTACAAGATCCTATCCCTATCTCGCTAATGAAGGCTCTGCAGAGCCTCCAATACCGCCAAAGCCCACCACGAAAGAGAGCGCCGCCGACTCTTCCGGTAAAAAGGCACCTACCAAACCTCGTTCTGATTCGTTTTCGAAGCTGTCGTCAATCTTTAGTGGCGCGAGCTCGTCCCGCATGCCCGCTCGAAGTAAGACCCATTCTGGTAGCGACAGAGCGAAGTCGATTGCCTCGCGTCTGGAAGGTCGATTGGAGGACGAAAGGCCGCGCCCTCCGACTCCAAAGTACGAAGAATACGAGCAAGCCCCGCCCTCGCCTTGGTCACAATCCCCGGCACCCTCACCCGCCGTCCGACCTGACCCCAAGGAGAACCCCTTCTTTACAGATGCCATGGTCGATGAGGATTCTTTCAACCCAGACACCGGTACAGCTGACTATACCGGGATCCGCCCGCCAGAGGCCATCGGTGTCGATAATTCCTGGACAGTCCTCCACATCCCACTATCTCATGTCCTCTTGTCGAAGCCGACTAGAACTTTCAAGCTCGACAGCACCGCACTGGAGCAAAAGTCTCAGTCCCGGGCCAGGGGTGAGGCCGGCAATACCATTGGTGATGACGGTGGACGCAACACCCCGGACAGTCTCAAAAGGGAGAAACCTGCTCCAATCGCCATTCTGTCGATCCTGAGCCCGATCATCCCGTATCCATCGAGTTTACGTCACTCGCTTGAACATCTTGCGCCTCATATGGCCACAACTTTCTCCTTATGTCGGCATTACAGTAACCTTGAGACTGAACTAGCAGGATTACAGCGCAAACGGCCCCGGACAGCAGGATTTGGCGCGGTTGCACACGACGGACGCCCCTTGGAGAATATGACATACCTTGCGGCTGAAGACATGCTTCCTCATCGATCTCTGGCGGGAAGCATGACGAGCCCGAGCGATTACTCTGCGGTTTCTAAGAGTGCTGCTGGATCTCCACTGGGAACACCTGGCTGGGACCAGGGTTCGATGGGCTTCCTATCAGACAAAAGGCCGCCAACTTCGAGTCCTGCTGCGACACCTCAAGGAGACGGATATTTCAGTGCCCGACAACGAACTGGGCCTGTGAGGCCCGAGACATTGGGTGGCACTACCGCGTCGCGGGCGAGACCGGTCTCGAAAGACAATTCGCCGACCGAGAAGCGAATTTCTCGTCTTAGCGGCCCTTCGTCCACAAATGAAATGTCGGACCTGACTGGATCTGTTGATAATAAGACAGCCCGAACTTCCTCTGACGAATCGACCGCTGCTGCCACGAAAAGTTCAACACAATCAGATACTCAGGATGTCAGTAAAGATGCTCTGGATGCTGTCAGCAGCAGCGACAACTCGGCTGAGAATTTGGCTGACCCTGCAAAGACTGGACGCGGTAATCGTCAAGGCCACAGCATGCTGCACTCATACGGTGCCGATTTCGCTTCCACGTTTCAATCTCTCCCGCCAAGTTCTTCGCTTTCGGCCAGACCAACCCCTGTTACTGCTCCTTCTCGAAGTGGCTCGATGAACACCGCAAGTGTCGACATGCCACCGCCATCCGACAGACTGAAAGGGCTCATCTTAGATTCATTACCGGCTCACGTTTTCGTCGCTTTGCCGCAGACTGGTGAAATCGTATGGGTGAACAGTCGGTATCTTTCCTACCGTGGGCAGACAGCTACGGATCTTGCGGCAGATCCATGGGGAAGTCTGCATTCTGATGACCGAGACGATTATCTGAAGGCTTGGGGCCATTCAGTTAGGACAGGGGAGCAGTTCTCCAGGACCGTCCGAATCAAGCGCTTCGATGGCGCATATCGATGGTTCTACGCGAGGGCAGTCGCGTCAAAGGACAAGAGGGGTGTTATCATGCAGTTTCTTGGCTCGTACATGGACATTCATGACCAGCACATTGCTGAGCTGAAGGCTGCAAGACAAGAGGAAATCGAAGCTTCCGAGGCCAAGCACAGACTGCTTGCCAACCTGATTCCACAAATTATCTTCACTGCAACAGAGGACGAGGGCATAACATTTGCCAACGAACAATGGTTGTCCTATACCGGCCAAAGCTTCTCGGACTCACTTGGCCTTGGATTCATGGACTTTGTGCACCCCGATGACCTTGCCAAGTGTCGCATACCTTCGACTCAACCCCCGACGCCTAGCGGAAAGAAACGCGAGGGAGAGGGTAGGGTCTATCAACAGGAAACTGCACCATCTGAGTCCAACTCGAGCAGCACCATACAGGCACTCAAGTCTCAAACACCACAGGACACGCCTTCTCGCGGTACGCAGCAGCCGCTGTCCCGGAATAATAGCTCGAGCACTAGTTCTGCATGCGACTGGACTGCTGCCGACTTAACCGAGTTAGCACGAAAGGGCGTTATCAAGGTTGCGAATGACAGCGCGGGCCGAGTCTCGTACACGACCGAAGTCCGACTGCTGTCCAAGACTGGGGAATACCGATGGCACCTCATTCGATGCGTCGAGATTGACACAATTGATTTCGGCCGAGGTGCTAGCTCCTACTTTGGCTCGGCGACGGATATAAATGATCACAAGCTACTTGAAACCAAGCTCAAGGAGGCAATGGAGACCAAGAGCAGATTCCTTAGCAATATGTCCCACGAGATCCGCACCCCACTGATTGGTATATCGGGCATGGTCAGCTTCCTGCAGGATACAACCTTAAACGAGGAGCAGCTTGACTACACCAACACGATTCAGACAAGCGCCAACAGCTTGATCATGATTATCAACGACATTCTAGATCTTTCCAAGGTTGATGCCGGAATGATGAAGCTTAAGTATGAGTGGTTCCACACACGATCCATCATTGAGGACGTTAACGAGCTTGTATCGACCATGGCCATTGCCAAGCGTCTTGAGCTGAACTACCTCGTCGAGGCCGACGTTCCTGCATGGGTCAAGGGTGACAAGGTGCGAATACGTCAGGTTCTTCTGAACGTTACTGGCAATGCCATCAAATTCACGTCTGAAGGCGAGGTCTTCAGCCGATGTCGCGTATACACCGCAGAGAATCCTGACGTGGGCGACCACGAGATCGTGCTTGAGTTTTCCATCACCGATACAGGCCGCGGTTTCTCCAAAGAGGAAGCCGACTTGATTTTCAAGCCGTTCAGTCAGATCGACGGGAGCAGCACCCGTCAGCACGGTGGCAGTGGTCTCGGCCTTGTTATCTCGAGACAGCTGGCCGAGCTGCACGGTGGAGTAATGACAGGTAAGGCTGTCCCCGGCAAAGGGTCTACGTTTACTTTCACTGCGCGATTTGGTCTGCCGACGGCTGAAGATCATCCAAACCTGCCCGCCAGTCCTCCACCAATTGGCGCTTTCACCCCGAGACCCGAGGCGGTCGACAGTGTTCCTGCGAGTATCAAGCCTCTTCCCCCACCCCGCCACCTGCGCGCCGCAGATAACACCAGTCCGGGAGGATCCAACTCTGAATTCACTTCTCCTGGAGGTGTTTCTGTTGGTAGTTCCAACCTGTCTGTACGTTCGGCAAAATCGCATGTTACCGATCGATCATCTGCTACTTCCGTCAATACAGGCTTGGCTCGCTTCAGCGAGGCAGCTAAGGCCAGTGGACAAGATTTGTCGCAGATGAAGCTCGAGATGCCCTCCGGACGAAGTTCCCCCGGAACCCACCTTGCGCCCGGCAGCGGATCGCCCGAGGATTTCCGTCCGCCAATGTACTCGATTCTCATCATCTGTCCGCAATTCCATAGCCGCGAGGCCACAACACAGCACATTGAGATGACGCTTCCCAAAGACGTCCCGCATCAAATCACAGCCTTGGCGACTGTGGAAGAGGCGCAGACTTTGATCGGCGGCGAGGACCCTATCAAGTTTACGCACATTGTCATCAATCTGCCCTCTCCGGAAGCTATCATTGCCTTAATGGACGACATAACAAGGACGCAGACGATTGATAAGACAACCATCCTTGTCTTGTCTGACTCGGTACAGCGGCAGGCAGTGATGAAGATGGCAGCCGGTACCAAGTATGAACAACTTCTCTCAGAGAACCTGGTGACATTCATTTACAAGCCTGTCAAGCCGTCACGGTTTGCTGTAATTTTTGACCCCAATAAGATGCGAGACTTAAGCATCGACCGCAACCGTTCCACGGCTCAGCAGATGGTCGAAAATCAGAAGGCTAGCTACCAGGAGATTGAGCGGCGCATGGGTAACAAGGGCTACAAAGTGCTGCTAGTCGAAGACAATCCCGTGAACCAGAAGGTGCTTATGAAGTATCTCAAGAAGATTGGGGTTGATGTTGAGATTGCTGTCGACGGCGCTGAGTGTACCAACATGGTCCTGTCCAAGCCCCACAAACATTACTCACTGATTCTGGTATGTCCATCACCTAGCCCTCTTGGTTACTATCTCTCAGAAATATGAATACTGACGAACGTTTGTCTAGTGCGATCTTCATATGCCTCGCAAAGACGGTTATCAGGCGTGCCGTGAGATCCGCCAATGGGAGGCCTCGAGCAACTCAGTCAACATGCCCATTATCGCCTTGTCAGCCAACGTTATGTCGGACGTCCAGGACAAGTGTGTCGCGGCGGGATTTAGTGACTACGTCACGAAACCTGTTGACTTTATCGACCTCAGCAGGGCCATGTCGAAGTTCTTCTGATCTTCTTTTTACCCTGCAAACTAATATTTTGCACTTTTAACGTTCCACGACTTGTCACTTTTATACCTACATGTCACGGCAATCTCAACTTCGACGACCATGTTTAGATCATCCTCGAAAACCCTTAAACAAGAGCCTACCAGTTTCGATGGAGCTAATTCTTCTTTTCTCTGCTTGCAACGGCTGCCAGTCGATGATTGCGGATTCTATTGCGCTGTCGTTGCTTCTTTCGCCACACCTTTTCCTCCATGCATTGCCTCACCTTTTCCCCGGCGCCCGCCCTTTTCAGTACTTTGTGGCTTTCTTTCATACCAGGGATGACTTTCCTGCTTTGGCGGGGAGGTCGTCGTTTTTTGCATACCACGGATTATTGCTCCGTCGCTCACACTGCCTGCCTTTTAGATGTGGAGGTGCACTTTGACGAGAGTAATCTTGCACCCGTGGTCTATATCCCTTAAAGACTCTGTTCATTTGTGTTTTGCACGGCCGGACTACACGGACTGGTTGGGTAAAGGAATCGAAAACAGGAGAAGGCGTCAAGGAGTTGGAAGTAATTGTTATAATGGACTCCCTGTTTTCCTGATCATCAACCAATTTCAACAGTTTTCTACAGGATGGGCGGGACGCATAGCAAAGGGGGACGCAACGGGTTTACTATGTAAAGGCAACGCGAGAGGGTTCAAGCCTCTGTTTATTCTTGTCTTGTAGCATTGGAGGGTGGGTATAGCTACGGCTATAAAGGAAATGGAGATGAGAAACTTGTGCGGGACTCTAGTTCATACCCTCTTTTTCTGGGTTTTAGATAGACGCCGCCATAGAGATGTGGTGGTGGAATGAATACCTTGAGCATAAACTGCTACGATCCAAAGCCAACAAGACATAATTCTCAAAAGGAGACTTTTCAAACTTGATATCCTTCCTTTACATGATCCCTGAAAGTGATCGCTCATCTTGAGACGGCAATAAATAAAACTTGCATTGCCACCATCATACCAATGGTCATATTGAATCCCGGATGGCTGGATAAGGGGATGCCAAAACCATGCCTACATAGTCAACCTGTCCATCCATCGCCTTCTTTCATTCTCGGCCAACCAGTTGACAGTTTCCGGAAAAGAAAAATCAAAGCACTTCGCTGTAATCGACTGAGAAATAGAGTGCCGTCCGAAGCAAATTCCGCGCACGGTCCTGCACCTGCGGGCCAGTGCGCTTCGCTTTTCATTAATCATGGTCATAAGTAGGGGTTGAAAAATATTTTGAGTATAGCTCCCTTTCAGTAGACGCTACCATGGATGCTGCGATCCTCATGCTCAGCTTGGTCCAGATCTTCAAGGAGCTCGGCATCGCCTTCAGAGGAGTCTGGGGAGGCGTCACCAAGGCGGTTGGACCAGGCATACTCGTCCGGGCCGTCCTTGTCAGTGACATACTGTAAATGGTGGCGGTCTGCTTTGTGAAGGGCACCGTTATTAGAGGGACCGTCGCCATTTTCGTCGGGGTTCTTGAGGTGGTCATCGTGAGAGGCGATGCGCTGTAAGCTAAGAATCTCGTCTTCGGACGAGTCGTTGTCGGTTTCGGCGGCCGAGGTGTGGCCTGAATACGTGCCACCGCCGTCCCGCCCAATGTGCAGATATGGAGATTGAAGGCGGTCATCGGCTGAAACTATCGAAGGGGTGTCGTTTATATCGGAAATGGATTTGCCCTCGTGGTTTGCTGTGGTGTCGATCTCCGGCCCGGCTTCTTCAGGAATCTCGGGGGTGGCATTCTCGCTGCTGTAGCTGCTCAAGGCTACTGCAGACTTTGGCTTCCGGCTCCCAGCTGTCAAGGCACCGCTCGAGCCCGGAGATTCACCATACGGAGCCGGGCCGCCGTTCTCGTGATCCTTTTTGCGAAGAATTTCCAGGTCTTCACGTTTGACGTAGTGGCGGCTGTGGTCACATCCATTGGGACATCCGCCCCAGCGACGGGTAACAACAAAGGTTTTTGTGCGCTGAAGCTTGGCGCTGTCCTTTTCCTTCTCCCTCTCCTCTTGAGCCTTGCGTTCGCGACGTAGCTCGGACCAAGTCCGGAGGTTGTTCTCGAGCAGATATTTGCCGTTGTCCTGCTTGCGCATGCTGAGAAACTCGCAATGGTTGATGTTGCGAAGATCCTCGAAGTACTCGACGGTGAAATGATACCATTTCATAAGGAAGACGCGGGACATGAGTCCGTGAGTAACTGGCGGCGCGTATTAGTATGTCTGAGAGAGCAAGGGTAGAAGAGAGCAGTATCGGGGTATATCCTACCTAGAACGCATACGCTAGCAAAGTCGTCCTCGCCGAATTGGCGCCAGAGACTCTCGTTGAAGCCACTGATGCGGTCGTAGGCATCGGCAGCGCTCTCGCCGTTGGGGATACGATAGAAGAAATGACCGTAATCGGCTCTCTCCTGCCACATGCGCTCCATCTCGGCGCTGCAGGGTTGAAAGTTGCCAAAGTCCTGCTCTCGTAGACGAGGTTCTTCGTAGACCTTGATGTTTGATCGGCGGAAGGGCGACGGATGGGGCTCGTCGGATGTTAAACTGTCGAGAATTCCTTCTGTTGTCTCTCGAGTGCGGCGGTATGGGGATGTGAAGAAGTGGAGGGTGTCGTCGGGGCGTAGAAGATTGCGGAGACGACGGCCAGCATCGTGGGCTTGGTTCCAACCTTCTGGGGTGAGCTTTACTCGGTGATCGGGGACGGTCTGGTGAATATCGCGGTTCTCTGAGGCCGAGTGTGAGTGACGAACATAAACAGGTCAAGGCAAAGAGTCACAAGGACGGCGATGGGAGAGATGGAACGCACTGTTGCCCTCAGATTGACCGTGGCGGACCAGGATGATCAATCGTGGTTTGGCCATGACTGTATGTGTGTGTTGGCCGGTAGTGACTGTTGCACGTTGTTTGGACTGGATAAAGAAGCTTGAGGCGAGATGACGGCGGTAGAGAGATTGTTTTGCGCAAGTGCAGCAGCTTCTAAAGAATGGGATGCGATTCGCCTTCTCTTGGTAAACCAGAACGAAGACTAACAAAGGCGCGAGACTGGTATTCTATACAGAGGAGGAGGGAAGACATAAGATGAAGAGAAGAAAGCCGGAGCAGAGGAAGAGCGTCGATGGTTGAAGTATGTTTTAGTGAGGCTTGTGTAATCCGGTCGCCCCTCGTTGGCTCCCAACGTCAAGGGTGCTAATAGAGGTAGCTAACTAGAGGCGACAACCTTTGGCCCGGGATTCCCCACCAGCGCGAGCCCGCAGGCCTAAAACGTTGGTCGGAGCCGCCCCGCCATCTGTCCATTCTAACGGATCCCTCCATCTCCAAGCTCCAGAACGAATCGTCCACTGCCTGATAGGCGGCCCTGCTAGGCTGTCGACCAATCAGACTGGCGGCCCTCCCACCAGTTTTGGGTGATTAGCAACCTGTGTACTCCGTAGAGAAAACGGAACCCAGAAACGGCCCATGCAAGGCCGCAAAAGACGGAGCTAGCCCTGGATGAGCCCATGCGAGACACATGAGACAACGAAACCAAAACATATCATGGCGCGATCTGCGTCCGCAAACGAGGCCCCTGTCCAGATTTCTCAGTGCAGATTGTCTTCTGAAAGCGCCGGTGAATCTGCACATTTCGGAAGCAAACGTGCTGGTGCTGGCCCGGGGCACCGCGGAAAACATCCGTTGGCGCGATGAATCGATGTGCTGTGCGGATACCGTGTATGTACGATGTCTGCTCAGTGGATCATATGATTCTGGTCCCTTGCGTGCTTGCGACCTGGAAGAGGCACCGAGGTGTTCCTGGGCTTGGGCCAATCCCAGGGTGCTGCAGGGCCAGATCAAGTAGTTTCGTCCGTTGCTAGTAATGTATCTTTTTTGAGACCATCTGGATATTGCCGACTCTCGGTGTTTCGTTTCCGTCAAGATTCATCATCTGCTGCAACCCGTCCCTTGTTGTCCCTTGTTCGTTTGCATTTGGCATTCATTTTCGTTGCCCATCTGTAGTACTTTTGGCTGCGTAGTCCATCCGCACGGGGGAGAACCATCAAACATCCAGTGACAAGACGACTTTGACTTTGTAGGCCGGGCAGTCAGATACTCCCGATGCTGGAATACTACTAAGATACATACTTAGTACCTGTACTGCTTCCTGTATGGACAAGGTACTGAGATAGCGAGGCGCCGTTCAAACTATACAGGTACCTTGCCCATGGGCGGCTCTGTCTTTTAGTTCCCAGCTGCCGCGCGCCTAAAACTATTCCTTCCTGCACTTCTACAGGCCTCAAGATTTTCCATGCCCAGATTTTAGAGGGCCCCGCCGCCCCAACTTTAAGGCTCAGAGGGCCCTGTATTAAGTAGTAGTACAGAACGTAGTCTACCTGCTAGACTAGTAGTATGAAGAACACCATCTCTTTCCCTCGACATCAACTCAAACCTTTTGCTAGCATCTCTTTTTCACGCGTCGGTCGCATCCATAGCTAACCCGCCTCGTCTCACGCTCCCTTCTTTTCCAAAACATTACACGGCTTTATTATAATTCTTTCCAATCAACCCCCTCACCCATCGCGCCCCGGCGATCATCTTCCCATC
>JADBHU010000130.1:0-56157 GCA_017140155.1 Fusarium devonianum | reverse complement strand
CATGCTTATCAACCACGTTAACTGTTTAAATACCGAAATATTTACCGTACACTCAGTCAGTTGATATAACTAATTACAGTTAGCAAGCACTCCTTTCACGTATTTATGGCATCCCCAGGTCTGGCGTCGCTGGATGAGCATGTCTGATGACTGCGCTGCCGACCCAGGGCAGATTGGATACGCCGCCTTCATTTGATGGTTCCGAATACTATTGTCAATCAAGAGGAAGCAACTATTACCAGATTTGCACCCAAGCTGAGTCCAGATAGAGCGATCCTGTCTTGGTCGATGACGCGCGGCGAACTATTAACTTACCTCCATATGACCTGACATCTCGAACAGCCCCAGGCATGAAACCGCCATTGACCGCTTTTCACACCACCTTCTCGGCGTTTCCGGCTTGAAAAGTGTCATGCAATGGGCTGAACATATCAACGGATGTAACACCTTCGCCTGATCAAGCGACTGACAACACCGGAGGCAGTTGTCACACAATGGAGGAGCCACTGGAGTGAGCTCCAGCCCCTGCCTGTCGCAGCCGTGCACTGGTACGGGGCGGGGAGCGGGAGTAAAGTAATATGACGGGAAGAAGCGGGGTCGAGTGTCAGCCAACAGAGTCCACCAAATCGTTGGCAAATCAATCATCAGTCCATCTCCCTCATAGCTTTTACCAGGTTGCAACCACCTCCGATCCGAAGTCCCACAAAGCCACCATGGAGTCTAAAGCAGATGCGAACCCAGACCCAGAAGCCCCTGAGTCTGTTACTCTACAGCCTGTGAGAACCGACATACCATTCCGGGAAGCTACTGTCTCGTGGGTGGTGCCTGACGCAAAGCTCGTGAAAGAGGATCGTTTCGCCAGTTACGATATGAACAACATTACTCATATTGTACTACAGTAAGAACTATATCCTGTTTCCACAACCACAAGCGGTTCTCTAACAGATCCAGGATATCCAGTTGCCGTCAACGACAAATCCTTGCTCAAAGTGGCATCCTGTATGATTGGAACTCCCCGTTCCCATTCTGGTACTTCTTTGGCAAAATCATTTCAAAGGCAATGTTCCAGGACGACTCATTGGTTGAAGTCTTGAACTATATTCCGGTCAATGATTATGAGTTTGTGGCCTACGTGAGCAAGGCACATATTGCCGACAACACGACACAGCAGGTCAGTGTTGCTGAGGTAAAATTTGAACGACCGCAACCGAGAGAGCCGATACAAGTATTCTGGAAGCCGGCACGTGGACTAATTACTCAGAAGATTGAAGAATGTGAGTAACTGGTGCCATGGGCATGAAACATCCCACTAATGCCTCACATCAGGGGTGCAGAACCCAGATCCGATTATCTCATCACCTCCAGTAGTAAAGGGCGACTAGGCTGTTACCTAACAGTCGGTGCAAGCTTTTCTCATCCGTGGATCATTTATTTCCGGTTCTCGTGGGCCTTGGTGTGATGTACGGAAAAATTCCCTGTTTCAAACCCTCCCGCGGAAAATTTCAGTCGCGGTTTCAGGTGCTCCTAATTGGAATAAGAGGGTTAATTGACGAATCATTGCAAGCGATGCATATTGCTTCCGGATAGCGGCAACGAGTTACAACTCCTCCTATCACCTTTTAATTAGTACAAAGTCGCATTAGGATGACCGTTTCCTGGTGGTAAATCCGCACATAAATATTCGACTCACCCGTGTTTCTTCTTCGTAGCCTTTTTCTAAACATCACTTTACTCGGCTACTATAAACACGACCCAATTGCAACCATGCTTTATCGAACCGCCCTTCTCGCACTCTCGGTACTTCCGTTCACTCTCGGGCAGGTCCGTGAAAACTTTGAGAGCGGATGGGATGAAACTGCATGGCCCGTGTATGCCGTTGACTGCGACCAGGGCGGCAAAGTCAGCCTGGACCGCACGACGGCTCGCAGCGGCAAGAACTCTATGAAAGTCGAAGGTGCGGGTGGCTACTGTGGACACAAATTCTTTGGCACAACAGCGGTCCCGAGCGGCGATGTCTACGTACGAGCTTGGATGTAAGTATCGAGTCAGCAGATTAACAGCCGTGAGTTTCAGGATCGCAAGACTAATACAACATCCTCATTTTTAGCAAAGCCTCCAAGGCCCTTACTGATTCCCATGTCACCCTTATCGCAATGCCCGATGCTGCTCAAGGCGACAAGAAACACCTTCGCATTGGTGGACAAAGCGGAATTGTCATGTACAACCACGAATCCGACGACGCCACTCTTCCTGACCTCTCTCCCCAAGGCATCGCCGCTTCCACCACCCTTCCGGCGAATACTTGGCAATGCCTCGAGTACCACTTGGGAACAGACGGCACTGTTGAGACTTGGATGAATGGCAAGGCTGTCAGTGGGCTCACAAGCAAGCCAGGTGTTGCAAACGATAATGCTGGTCAATGGCACAGGGGTGACATCAAGACTAATATTACCGCTGTCTACTTCGGTTGGGAGTCGTACAGCGGCGACACGAACACCATCTGGTATGACGATATTGTCGTAGACTCGAGTCGCATTAGTTGCTATAAGAAGTCTACTAGTTCTTGAACGAAATCTTCTTAGATAGCTTATAGAAGAATATGACAGCGACGAACTCCTTATCCGTAGCTCCTGCACGTGACTGATGACTTGCTCGAGAGGGAAGATGCAGAAATTCCGCAAACGTGTAATAATTACTATCCTAAGTAGCAGTAGAAAAGAGGCATCCGAAGCTGCGTCGATCTGGGATAACATCTCAATCAGGCTTGGCTCCAAGGTCACCCAAATATCAGAAACAGTACGTCGGCCGCACCCAACTCATGGCAGAAACAGCACCTGTTGACCCCATCGTGTGGACCTTTCTGCCACATCCACTGCCTTCTCCCAGTCCCCCAAGACAAATCCACCATCCACGACCTCGTGGCCAGCGGCGTCCCCCAGTTTGACAACGCCAGTCTCGATCATCTTGATAACAGATGCAAGCTCCTCACGGGTATGCATGACCTGGCCTTTGAGGGTGATGTTTCGAGCCATGAGACTGAAACAGTTGATGGTAATACTAGACATGGAGCCCAGAAGTATAACTTGGCCACCTGAACGAACTGCATCGGTAGATACTAAGAAGTGATGCGGGGATGCTGTTGCTTCGGGAGGCGAAGTATCGATGAAAGCATCAGCACCTCCTGGACAAAGTGCGCGGATCGAGGCAAGGTCCTGTTCTTCGTCGCCGGTGAGCTCGAGGGGGGTGATGCGAGGATGCAGACTGGTAAGAGGAGCCAGCTTGGAAGATGAGCGAGATAGTGCAATGACTCGACACCCCATTTGGGCGGCCAACTCGGCGACTGCACCAGAAAAGTGGCCAGTTGCGGGAGCTGCAATGACGGTCTCGCCAGGTCGGAGCTTGGCAGAGTTGATGCCACCGTAGGCAATTGCCAAACGGTCGATGTAGTTCAAGTCGCCATAAGAGTAGCCCATCTCATCCTTGAGAATCGATTCGTTCAGGATAAGGCAATTCTCCGCTGGGACGGTAGCGACATCTCTCCAAAGGCCCTGCCAAGCATTAAACAACTTGGTCGCTTTTGGTAGGCCACCGCGGTCCCAAAGTCCGAGCAAGATTTGTGTTTCACCTGGATCATCTCTCGCGATAATGACACCATTGACAAAGACAAGTTGGTCGGGCTGCAGAGCTACGACGTCTGGTCCAACAGAAATGACGCGAGCGACAGCGACGTTGCCGGGAGCGTAAGGGAGACTAAAGGTGAGCGGGCCTTTACCGGTGAACCCAAGGCGATTGTGAGGCCGGAGGGAGGTGCTGAGCACACGTATAAGCACCGATCCTGGTGGAGTAGTTGTTGGAATAGGGGATTTTCCCACGGTAAGCGGCTGGTTCCAACCAGACAGAACGAGGGAAATAGCCATCTCGGGGACAGTTATCTTAGACTCTGACATTGTAGGTACGAATTATATTTGACGAAAACGGTGTGAGTGTGTGTGGTAGACTTTTAATATTGGGGGATGCTGGTGAGGCGAATGGTGTCGACCATGGGTAGGAGTCCCTTATATATCTTTCCAAGTACTCGTGAGTTTTATGTTGGAATTGAATCCTCCCGTTACCATCAAAATTGCCTGGACTGGCGACTTGTCTACCATGTGCTATGTTGAAGCTTGGCGATTGATTCGCCCGGCGGTTCGGAGCCCACATGTCCAAAAGGGGCAACTCTCTGGGCCGCTACGTCCGGCGGCGACGGAGATCCCACTTGTCTCCGCCATTCTTCGTCAGCATTACTGGTCCGATGCTAGGGGATTAAAGTCCATTTCAAAAATTCCATCGTAGCGGAGATAGCAATCATCCGAGTCCTGCTGGTGTTAGCCGTGGATTACAAAGCGTAAAAGGTGGACTGACCCAGTCAAGGCACTCTGTTCCACTCCCAAACGTTTCAATCGAAGGAAGTTGACTAATTCTGAAATCAGTCACAGTTGGGGTATGTTCCGAGTTTGGTTTATAGGTTGCTGCTGGATAGATCTGGGTAACTTGTGGCGCGTCTTCATGGGTAGATAAACTCGAGATCTTGCAGGTGGCCTCTGCTGTCGAGGCGTTCGGAATCTTGGTCTTGCTGAGGATGACTCGGAGCACTCTTGACGCCTGTAATGCGTGCGAGGAGTGGCTTTCTCTCATGGACCACAACTGAGATGCTGTATGGAGCATTTGCAGACATAACTCGGCCTCTTCTGGTCTTGAGAACCTTCAGTATCCATTTTGGCAAACGTCTCGCAATTGAAATGTTAGACTTACGGCAAATCTGGGGTATCGGCGTACTCCATAGGCGTGACAATCGTCGCTACCAAGAAATCGTTCATCGTTAAGCTGGACGCAATGTATCGGTCCTCGTGCAGCCTTCCTCCAATCTGCATCTCTCGATCGACTTCGATATAGACCCCAAGAGATCTCACTGCCATCATTCGGCAGATTGTTAAAGCCGTTTGGCATTGGCGATCTGCAGTCTTTGTCAAGTCCACGAAGGGCTGATACAGGATGCTGGTGCCCATGGTATACATGAGTTCCAACCTAATTCTATCCATGACTGTGTGATTTAGGTCTGTGAAGGAGGTATTGCGAATCGGGCGCACCCTTAGACAAGACGGCATTGACGCATACCATATCTCAAGTTCGGCACTCAAGAGCGCAGCTTCTGAGTAAGTGCAGGGTTTGAAGCCTAGTGTGTGGCGGATGATGCGACGCAGGATTGGTAGTAGCTGGGACATTTGGACGCAGACGAGCATTGGCTGTGGCGTTGTCGAGGCTCGAGGGGTCAACTGTTCTGAGTCTTGATCGAAATCATCGTCAAGGATATTTGTCGGATGACCAGCGTTACACGTATCCTCGTGAATGAGGGGCGGGAGTCCTTGCTCGAAGGAGAATAAAAGGTCATAGTACTGAATGACGTACCAAACACGCCGCCTCATCTCGGCCTCAAACGCGCTGATGGTGAACGATAGGTCACCCAAGTCTCGGTGGTAGTCGCGACGCTGAGCCAACCGAACAGCTAACCCGTATAGAGATGACAGGGTAGTGTCTTGGTGGCCGTGCTGGATGTAACGGGTATGCGCGTGCATGACCAAGGCCTCGACGGAGAACTCCTCCGCCTTGAGGTACTGTCCGGCCAGAAGACAACGTGCCGACATGGCTGTGTATGCGGCAGGCCTGCAATGGGCGCGGAAGTCAACATTAGGCGTGCCCTTGGTGCTCGCGACAATAGCCCCAGTGGCTAGTATTGAGCATAAGATACTGGTCCAGAGAAGATTCGTGGACGCAGAGTCTTCCCAAAACGCCTCATATTGTCTTCTGAACTGTTGTGCGTGTATGAAAGGAACAGAGACATAGCTGGCATTGAAATAGGCCATGACAATTCTGTCGGCAGCTTGACGGGGTGGCAGTGCTGTCAAGATACTTGGGAGAGTTGCAGGAGGCAGTGACCCAAAGACAGGGTCAGGTTCTGTTTGGGAAGATGTTGCTGCGATACTCTCGGTCGTTTTTTCACCGCAAAGAGTGTTCTGCATGCGAGCAATACTTGCAGACAGTTCTGCCCAGGGCGCCGAGCTATTACAACTCCCCTGAGAGTCACCATCAAGACCATACCGCTCTATAGCCAATTGGCTACCCGGATAGGCGACGGCAGCCCCGGGGAAAGCCTCGTTACCAGGTTCACGCTGATCGATGAGACGCTGAAGGATATTTTGCATCTGTCGCAGTTCTTTTCGAATCTCATGCTGGCCGACATGAGTTTGTCTCGGACTCGGGAGACTTAATTAAAGTTGCTGACGTGACGTTTGTTTAGTCAGCGACACAGGCTTGCTACCCAAGGGCATGGCCAAATCTCTCTTTATTCGAAGCGTCCAGTGTTCACTGCGCTTGAATCTGATAGTATAGGGTGGGAAGAAGATCTGGCTTTCCCATTTCTGTTCTCTCATCCGTTATGCGACGTACTTGGCTACCTGCACGGAAGTGCTGGGGAGAGACATTTTGTTCACTACTGTTCAGCAAACTTGGGATGGCATCTGCTGTATATGCTTCTCGGCGTGTCTAGCTAGCGCTGATTCGCTTGATTCTGCCTTTCCACTAACTACCAACTACTAAAATTCTGCAGATGTAGTAACGAATACAGCGGAACTATTCTTGCTTATGAAGGCTCTCAGATAATTGCAGCTCCGAGCTGAAACCCTCCATCTAAAAAGGGCTGACAGTCTTAGGTTTGAAAGATCTGTAACGGAAACTTGTCTGCCAACTGTTTGTATCCCGCTGGGTTCAAATGGAGATGGTCGCCTGAGTCAAACTTCTGTCGCAAGACTCCTCTTCTCCCAACAGCATGATCAAAGTCCACGACATGGTCAAATGTCCCGCTCTTCAGAATCCAGTCGTTAATCTTTACCCGTGTTGCCTCCCGGTTCGGATCGTCATATTGGCTCCCTCCAAAAGGCGTGATCGTTGCTCCAATAGTAGACAGGCCGGCTTTCTTACAGTCTGCCACAATCTTTGCGTAAGCTGAGATCAGTCTTTCGTAAATCTCTTGCTGTGCCTCATCGTCCGTGTTTGAACTTCCAAGATCGTTGACGCCCTCAAAGATCATTACCCACTTAGTTCCACTCTGCTTGAGGGCGTCGCGCGAATATCGTTGAAGTAGGGGCGGCCCGAGCCCACCTTCTAGGACAGCATTGCCTCCCGCAGCTTGGTTATTAACAGCAATATTACGCCGTTTCTTGTGTTGTAATCGGTAGGCAAGACGATCAGTCCAACTAGAGCATTGCCTTACTTAGCTTCACACCGTTATAGAACGCAAATAGCAAAGGCGACTTACCGATTGTTCTCATCTGTAATACTTCCACGTCCATCGGTGAGACTGTCACCAAGTATGACAATGGCAGCGTGATCCTTTGGAACCCAGGCTTCGATGGCATCAACCAAGTACCATTGCGTGATGTTGGCTCCCTTAACCACGGGGGCGTTGACCAGGTTGCCTTCTCCTATCCACGATGTTGTCCGACTCCCTGGATGGCCTGTGATTTTCTGGCTTGCGTATCCACCCTCAAGATAAATTGACAGGGCTAAGTTTTGGAGGGGGAAGACATGGTAAGAGATTGTATCTGTGTATACAAACTCTCCAACAGGTATGGTGACGGAAGTAGCTTTGTTGAAAAGCAGGTTCATTGCAGACTTCGTGTCGATTCCTGGGATTCCCGCTTTTCCATCTTGCGTGAAGCCTAGAGATGCAGCTTCGACCTTCAAAGGGGCTTGGCCAAAGATGTTTGAGATCCGAATACGGAACTGGTCACCACCGATCGAGACCCGAACAGTCTGTCGAAGTGTAGCATTTTGTAAAACCAAGCCAGTATCGTTATTTCTCTAGACCTCCTCGTTAATATTTGGCTACTCGATCTTCTAAGCTTCGTCCTTACTAGAGGGAAAGGGGCAGTTTCATCAATCACAGACTCTTGAGGCATAGAAGTCCATGTTGCTACCCAGTGGTTTGTTGATCCAGACTTGTCGAATCTCTCTTCGGCGGCTGTATAGGCCAATAGCGAAGTGGCAAACACCACAAACGTGCGGAGACGGGAGTACAGCATCGTCAACGGGTTTCCCTGAAGCAGAAGTGATCTTTAAATAGAAAGGGTTGACGCTAATCTGCGAGATTGCGTAAAGAAGGTCCATGGGTATGATCTTTATAGCAGCTATGATCAACGTGATTTAGGCTGAAAAGAAAGCACATTCCCGCTTTTATAAAGGGCATGGTATAGGTAGGCCAGCAAGCCCGTTCTATAGCCTTAATTTACTTGCTTTCTGCCAGATTGTAAACTTATTAATATTAAGTCATACGAGTTTCTTGCGACTGCAGCTAACGATTATGAACAGATATCTTAGCCTCCTTTACTAGAATAGCGTATGGTTTACTCAAGCATTGCTCTGTTTTAAAGGCACGGAAAAACAAAAACAAGACCTAAGAAAAGGCAAGCGAATAGACTCCTGTCATCCCATTGACCAGAGTTTCGACATTAGCCTGAATGTAGCCTCTAAATGCAATGATCGTCGCATTAATAGTCATCGTAACCTCTAATTCGATACAGCAGGTGCAGATGAGCACGTCACCCCTCCCACTAAGAGGGACATTACGAATGACCTTTCCCACGACGCTTCCCCGCAATATGGGGTTGAGCGATGACAGCGCAAGGGTATTCGGCTAAAGCACAGCGCATGTTGACCCTTCCCAACTCCTGGCTTGTGGAGACATCTTCGTTGTCCCTAAAAGAACCCCCGAGGGCATGCCTGTGCACGAGCTCTGTATTAAACATTTAGCCTAATAATACGACCACAAGATGAGATTGTGAAAACATATCATGGATATACGCCGGAGAGCGGCATTTTCAAGGTTAAAAAAATGCGAGAATAGCGGAGACACTTGTCCATATTGCCGAGGTCTGGGAAAACATCCGGTCGTACGACTCAATAGGATAGCGACTTCTTGATTAGACTCCGGTTAGTGAACTGCTCTGTAATATGAAAACTTGATCGTTCCAATACTCTTTAACTTTCAAAGTCCCACATGAAACTTCATATGACGCCTGGGGCCGAAGCGAGTCCTCGGGGGTCGAGGGACTGAGAAAATCGCAGCTGCTGACTTTGCTATGGTACCTCAGAGCTCACCAACGCCGTTATCTTTAATCTGGCCTTCATCAATGAAGATGACGAAGTTGCATTTTACTCACGGCGAAACGTTCATACATGCTCTCAACGCCTGGTCCATTTACACAAGCCCCGCCAAAGGGAGGTAATGCCACAACAACACAAACTTACACTTAGTACGATCAACGCCTTCGTCGGTACAGCATCCAAAAGTCCAGGTGTCGACCTCTTCCATTGAATTTCTGATCAGAGAAGGCGTCTGGGGCTCCAAGTGATATCGATGTTAGCAAGGTTTTGGGCTGGTTATTCCCCCCGCAAACGCTATGAAACTAAAGTCAGTTTCCGTTTGACCCGACTAGGTTGCGCGGCAATCTAAGCTTGTCGCTCGCGCCAAGGCTTGAAGTCATATCTTCATTATCGCTACAAAATCAGCGTCCCAGAACAAGCACCGCCCCTCCAGTGAGATATGACTGTGGGGTGCCAACGGTGCTATCATCCTTGCCTTCCAACTGTTCACTGACGTTGGTCCCATCTTGTATGTCCTGCCAGTGCCCAGTGGTCATGAAATCCCTTCCAGCCCCTTGAAGTAATACTTCTTTGTGCAACAAGCATACGCAGATATGCATTGCTGCCGGGTGACACATGTGGTATAACATGCGACAGCTTTGTGATAGGTACTACTAATGATCACAAATCCCTAATACCCGTGGAGCCATTCGCCTAATATTTCGTTCTTTTCATAATATAGTTAGACTTCTTTATCGATGCCAGCCACATAGATACCTTCTCTTTTCGCCCGAACCGCTATGACTTCCAAGCACGATGACACCGCCCCGTTCGGGTTGAAATGGACTACTGGCGGTCCACTACGAGCCCAGGAGAGTACCTGTCTTAGGCGAACTAGCTGGGGGGTCATATGCAACATTGCCTCTCGTGCCAATCACGGAGAGCCTTGCAAACTGCTTCCACACTACCAAGTTGGCGGAAGCTCTCTTGCGCGTCTCCTCGAGTTTCCTGACGGTTGCCGCTGGGTTGCCCGTGTTCAGCTGCAGAAATCGACGCCGGAGACCTCGCAGAAGTTACGTATCGAACTCGACACCACGGCACGCGGATCTTTTTCATAGCAATGTCATCGTCACCAAGACCTATGATGTACTAGGTGTAATCGATTGGGAAAACTCGTTCGCGGTGCCCTGGGAGCTGATTGACGCACCCTGCTTCCTAGCGACGGTGCCTCGTCTACTTAATCCGCCAGAACAATACGACGCAGCAGGGCGGCCCCTAGACCAAGAGGAAGCTGGGAGGTGGGCGGATGAAGACGAGTATGCAAAAATGGTGCAGGCTGCTGAGCGTGATGCCTCTGTAGATGATAGACTCTCTGAAATGCTCGCTAGCCGAGATGCTCGTGATTTGGCTGGCGTTATCCGCCTGTTCTCGCTGGGCAAGATTGGCTTATACGGGCGGGTTTTAGACTACTTTGAGAATCAGTAGCCAATGGGGCTATGTTGCGGCGCTACTTATTAGGTGGATAGTGCTGCTGAGAAAGGGGTCATTTGTTTGTGCTTGTTTGATGCGAGGCACAGCTTCGTCCGAAAGGAGTTGGAGCATTCCAGGATCGAATGGTCTCCGAACAACAGAGCTTTTAGCCCAAATGCATGCAAAGAGGAGTAGAAACACGTTTGCATCTTCAATTGATTATTCTAGCGTAGCCATCCAGTCAGCTCTTGCTTACTCGATCCTCCCAAGCCAAGAAGAAACTTTTGGCAATGAGACGCTGGTCTATGGCGCGCTCGTCTCCACTAACTCCCTTTTTGACATCCAATAGTCGGCTTGCTGTTGGTTACTTTCGCTAAAAAGAATGTGCGTAGAGGACTGCATGTATTGACCTGTCGGGCTGGCGAGAACCGAGATGATGCATGCTTGGATCTTCAAGGGAGGCCAGGAAACGACTTGCTCGGCGTTTCTGGCGCCAACGCCTTTGATGAGATGGATAGAGATGAGTGCAAATTTATGGCAAATTATAGCAGTTGCCAGATTCGAAGTTGCCAGATTCGACACGTAGTCGACGGCACAACGCGACGGCACGACGATAGTACAGCTCACGCGCTGGATGGCCAACCAGTAGGTAGCATATCGAGACGCTGCCATTCAGGTGTGTATGATGGATCGTGCCAACTGCAGAATAGTGCTGGTTGGAACGTTGCGCAACTACAACCTCCAAGTCTTTATGCAGCATCGATAGCCATGAGCTGGTGGTTAGATAGTTATTCGGCCCGTGCCCTGTCACTCCTCGCTTCTGAGGGCTGAAATGCAAGGGAGCGTGATAAGGATCGCATGCGATCAGCGCTTCGACTGCCGGATCCGGATATTTAGTCAGCCTGTCCCACACCCGACCAAGGCGATCATGTAACGTCGCATACGAGACCAGACCGCTAAGCTAACGTTATCTGCCGCGGTCGCAGGGGCCGGCCGTTGTCGTAGCAAGCGTGGTCGCGTGTTCCTTTCCCCCTTGCAAGACATCCCAAGGTTACCTACTTGCATTTCCGGGGACTTTGTTTCTTATTATATCTCGGCGGATCAATGACTGACTGACTACTGGCCGTCCCAAAGCCAAATAACTAGGCCTGGGCCGCTCTGATCTTTTCCTTCCCCTCGAGTTCTATCCCCAGGATCTGCGCCGCCATGTCCACCCACGACCCCGCAGCTCCAGCCGCTCAAGCTCAAGCGCAATCTGCCCCGACCTCCAAGGCTGAGGCTGGACCGGCCGTTTCCCATGAAGCAGCCGCAGTGAACGGCCTGGAGACGGACGCGGGCGTCGACCTGCCTCGCGGATGGAGATATCGGCGTCTCACCCTCTTTGGCCGCGTCCTGCCCTGGTATGCGTCGCCCCGGATCCAGCTGGGGATGGTGTCATTTGTCTGCTTCATGTGCCCCGGCATGTTCAACGCGCTCGGCGGTCTTGGCGGAGGTGGGAAAACGGACCCCACCCTCGCCGACAACATGGTCAGTAACTGCTGTTGGGATCCCATTGTCTCTGTACGCCCATGCTCACTTGCAATGATAGAACACGGCCTTGTATGCCACTTTCGCCGTCTTTGGCTTCTTCGGTGGCACCTTTGTCAACAAGCTTGGCGTGAGGCTGACCCTTGCCTTTGGAGGCGTCGGATACGGTCTCTACGCCATTAGCCTCCTCGTCTCGGTCCACAAGCACGTACCGGGCTTCAACATCTTTGCCGGCGTTTTCCTTGGTGTCTGCGCTGGATTGCTTTGGACCGCGCAGGGCACCATCATGATTTCTTACCCGCTCGAGAACCAAAAGGGCCAGTACTTTGCCTGGTTCTGGGGCATCTTTAACATGGGAGCCGTCATTGGCAGCCTGGTGCGTCTCGCCCAAGCCTTGCACAGCCCTTTTTATTATTTGCTAACCGTCTCCTAGATTCCTCTCGGCGAAAACATCAACGTCAAAGAGAACAAGACGGTCAGCGATGGCACTTACATTGGCTTCATCGTCCTCATGTTCTTCGGCGCGCTCCTGGCCCTCACCCTCTGCAACGCAAGTGACGTTGTCCGCAAGGACGGTTCGCGCGTCATCTTGATGAAGAATCCTACCTGGCAGAGCGAACTCGTTGGACTGTGGGAAACGCTCAAATTCGAGCCTTTCGTCATACTCCTCTTCCCCATGTTCTTCTCCTCCAACTGGTTCTACGTCTACCAGCAGAACTCGGTCAATGGCGCCTACTTCAACACGAGGACCAAAGCCCTCAACAGCCTTCTCTACTGGCTGGCTCAGATCCTCGCCGCTGCGCTCTGGGGCTACCTTCTCGATATCGAGCGTGTCCGGCGTACCACCCGGGCCAAGGCGGCGCTCATTGTTCTCTTCATCCTAACAATGGCCATCTGGGGTGGTGGATATGCTTTTGAGAAGAAGTATACCCGCGAGACTGTCGCTCCAGACTCGGGCTTTGTACCCATGGACTGGGCGCACTCTGGTTACGTTGGACCCATGTTTCTATACATGTTTTATGGTTTTTACGACGCAGCTTGGCAAGCTACTATTTATTGGTATGTTCACGCTCCGAAACCCTTGCTGATTTGCCTGGACACGGTGCTGACTGACGAAACAGGTTTATGGGTGCCTTATCCAATTCTGGTCGTAGATCAGCAAACTACGTGGGCTTTTACAAGGGCATTCAATCTGCTGGCGCCGCTATTGTCAACAACCTCGACTCTCGCAAAATCTCCTACAGGGCCGAATTCATCAGCAACTGGACCCTCCTCTCGATCTCACTTGTGATAGCCGCTCCGGTCATTCTTTTCAAGATCCAGGACCACGTATCGGCCGAGGAAGATCTCCAGGGAACTGATGAAACTCTTGCCGATGTTTTGCCTCATGGCCATCCGGAGAAGACTGTGGATGCGTAACTACAGGCATAACCAGCCTCTTGATAATGGAAAGGCTATGAAATCATGGGCGTTCATTTTTGTATACTTGTGGGGGAGGCGGTTAGTCCAAGGCAGCAACAGATTTTGCCACTTAATTCAGATTGATTATCACACTTTTTACGCTCCACCGTTCTTACGTGTGCTTTGTCGTCTATCAAGCCATTCGGCTATAGCCTTTTGACTGCTCGGGCATCGGGTTTCCAGATATGCAAAGTTGGTCTGATTCGACCAGCAGTAGATAAGCTCTTTAGGCAATGGCAAGATTGGATGGGAGAGAGCAAATACAAAGAACAAGTCTCGGATAGTCACCGTCTCACATGGTCATCTTAATAACGTGACTGGCTGGTGGTGGGGGAGCTTGTGGCAGGGAAAGGCGCAGATGACTTTTCATCCTTCCAATGCAACCCGTACATCTCATCTAATCGCAACGTAGTACTGCTACTCTCTGCGGACTGGGGCTTTATGAACTCAAGTCAAGATTGATCAGTGAAAAGCCATGTGTGGCATTCCAACCGATTACAGCTGTTTATCCTTGTATCACAACATTGACTTACCCTACAGAGTTCCACCCGGACTCTGGGCGTTATAGCATTATCTTGCGCTGCAATATGCCCTGAAGCGATCTCCTCGCAAACATGACCCTTGTCCAATGCTCTAGTCCCTACAGCTAACTTGAGCCAAAAGAGTTCAGTGCTGAGACCGATGGACCAAGAGATTACAGAGCTTTTTCGTGCCAACGCCGCCCTCCCATAAATAGCCAGCCGCTTCTAAGCACCAGCCTTTGTTATGCTCTATTGAAGCTCGGTCAAATCCGATCAATTAGTTGAATAAATCCCGAAAAGCAGTCGGCAGAGCGTCTTACACGTTGCTAAGATGCGAGTTCGAGCAGTAGCTACGGATACGGAGTGTTGTAATAAGACATTAGAGCTAGGGCTGAGCTTGCTGCTCCACAGACACTAGTGCGCTTTGAGTAAATTCTTTGCGAAGGGCTGACACTCACTTGGCAAGTCGATCCAGAGCAGACCAATCAGTCGACATTATTCCTCGCGATGAGTTAGCGATCTAAGCTCTGACACCTGAAGCCCTGTTTTTTTCTTATTTGCTTTAGTAAGATAGAGGAAAGCAAGCTTGTAAGTGGTTGTACCTTGCTGTTAGATTTGGAGAAGCAACAAACGGCTGAAAATGATCATACTGGTACCCCTGTTCAACCAGGGCTTAGCGACACGCTAGACACCCACTCAAGGAGAGGAGGCTCATGCGTTTGCCGTTCTTGGTTATTTGAAAGCGAGGCACAACTAATCCAAGTGTCAAATTCTCATTCCCGAGTGCGAGTGGAAAAGCCGTAAGACGACAGAAACGGCGAGTGAGATGAAGCGGGCCGATGGCCCAATCTGGAGTACTCGTCCGGAGCAGATCAGAGCAATTGCTTAAATATCAGTTGCGATGTTCTTCAACTGACTGCACCCCCTCCCTACCTTCTGTGTCTTGTAACCGACAGTTCACATACAAACCCCGGATTCTTAAATTACACAGTAGATCTGCGTTCTTCCCGCGAACAGCCACTCCAACTCTGTTGCAATCTTCCGCTGGAAAGACCCGCATTACTTCAATATCTCACAAGCCATGGGCGGTTACGACAGACTCCCCGACTACGGGGCTGGGGTCGAAGGCTCGGGAATCGAGCCAGACTATCTCGAATTAGCATCGATGCGATCACGACCAGTTTCGAAATACGAAGAAGCAAGGTACGACACAACATACGACCCAACCACGTTTCGGCCACCTTTATCAAAGCCTCAAAAGCAACCCAAAGGGTCCAGCGATGAACAGATGCCGTTTTGGAAGGCCGCGCGGAAATACCCCAAGGTCTTGGGTTTCTGCATTGCCATGGCGGTAACCCTTACCACCATGGGCTTTCAAGCCGTCACCACAGGTGCCGTAACTGGCAGCGACCAGTTCATCAACGACTACGGCGAGGACGATGGCGAGGGGAAGAAGACGATCAAGGCAATGTGGCTCAGTGTGTGGACAGCAGTCGTCCCCCTCAGCAGCGTTTTTGGTGCGATCCTGGGTGGCTGGCTGCAAGATTGCATAGGACGCAAGTACACGCTCATGGTGCTCAGCGTAGCCAACGCACTCGGCGTCGCGCTCATCGTATTCTCGCACTTGATGAACGGACTGGACCCCAAGCGTGCCATGATCTCGGGGGGTATGGGGCTCCAGGGATTCTCCCAGGGCACTCTCCAGGTCGTCAGCTCGACCTACATGTCAGAGATCGCTCCCCTGCCGATGCGAGGTGGTGCCATGGCCCTGGTTCCTTTGTTCACTCTCACAGGCCAACTCCTTGGAGGAGGATCAATGGCTGGAGTGGGAGGGATAGAGGGCAAGAAAAGCTATCTCATTCCCTTTGCTGCGCAGTGGTCGCTCGCCGTGGTTGGCCTCCTGGTGTCCATCTTCATGCCCGAGAGTCCGGTCTTTCTGGTCCGCCGCAGGAAGGATGCTCGAGCACTGGCCTCGGTAACGAAACTGTTCGCCCCTAGAGTCAATGCCAACATTGAGCTGGAGAAGATCCGCCATCTTGTCGCCGAGGAGATTGCCCTGACGAGGAACGCCACCTACCTTTCATGCTTCAAAGGCACAAACCTCCGCCGGACACTGATTGTGCTCATGGTCAGCATCATGCCCACATTGTTTGGCTTGGATCTTTTGCAGAATACGCCTGTTTACCTGCTGACCCTGGGCCTCAAAGATGAGTTGACCAGAAACATGCTGCTCATGGGTGGAATTCTGATAGGGCTGGTGTGCATCGGCGTGGGTACCGGACTCGGCGCTCGTCTAGGACTGAGGAGGGTGACGGTGACATCCCTTCTCGCCGCCTCGGTTGTATGGGCAGCCATGGGCTTTTCCGGATTTTTCAAGGGGGGTACCGCTCCTCCTTGGATTGCCGCGGGTCTACTCATCGCAGACATTGTTGTGTGTGGACTTGGGTGCTGGCCTGCCAGTTATGCTTATATGGGAGCAATCAGCGCGCTGCAGCTGCGAGCGTTGACGCAGGGGTTGAGTGGCGTGGCTGCACAGGGCTCTTCGGCTGTGATGAATGTCTTGTTGCCTCAGATTTACCGCGAAGATGCGGGAAATCTAAAGGCCAAGGTTGGGTTTGTGTACTGCGCGTTGAGTCTTATCGGTGCGGTTCTGAGCTGGCTGTTTCTTCCCGAAATCAAGGACAGGACCGTCTCTGAGCTGGACCAAATGTTCCAGATGAGACTACCCGCAAGGAAGTTCAGGCACTGGAGGCTGCTGGACAATGAAGTTCGGGAGGAGGTTGTGCCACTGGCTCAGAGCTGAGGCAAGTTGCGAATACACGTCACTGGAATAGAGTAGGCCAACGTGCATTGAGGGGAGGCTACTATGACACATCGTTGAAACAGGGCTCATGGCAAGGCGCGAGGAAATTTTTACTATATGGTAGTGTCTTCCATAGTATATTAGATTAAAATTGATTTGTGCTACTTTAACTAAGTATCTTTGCTTCATATCAAGACTACCATTGTTATCATCTAGGCAGACTCGCCCCTCTTAACGGCCGACAGTGTTTCATCGTCGGGAGCCCATTTGGCTGCATCTCCAAGACGATCTGCGGTTAAGCCGGCGCGACCAGGGTTCTTGAACCCACGCCCTACTTGACGCTGAAACGAAAGGTTGCGCAGACGCTCGGATTCGGCGGGCGTGAGAAGGAGCTATTGAAAAGAGTATTAGAACTGGCCTTTTGTAGGAAAGGAAAGAAAATTTGCGAGGATCTGTACATAAACCTCAACACCAACGGCGTGAATAGCCAGAGCGAGCCAGACTCCAAGTTCGAAGCCCAAAGACAGAGCAGAAGCAACATTCTCTTTGTTGCCCGACATACTGCCTTGGATTGCCACCCAAGCTTCAGAATCCTCGCAAGTAGGGTATTTCTCAACCAGTGAGGTCTGGTTGTCGTAGAAGGAAGCTATCTTATCGCATTGCATTGGTTCGCGGAAGCTTGAAACGTTCGACATGACCACGGCGGAGATGATCATAATCAGGCGTACGGTAATAATAGAGCCAGCCTACCAATTGTTAGTAAGCTTTCACAAAGGGGAACCAGACCACGTCCACGTACGTAAAACCATGCGCGCAGCATCCAAGCCCGGTGCTGCTCTAGCTGTAGGGTCTTGATGTTCCATATAGCAAGCACCAGAGACCCAACAAACATAATGGCGAGTGCGCCTACCCAGCCTCTGATGGAAAGCGAACCACCAAACGCAATCGGCGCAATCATGATTGCGCCCACGGTCCCAATGACACCGAGGATGATGACAACGTACCCGTTCATGCGATGGAGCAGGATGGCCTTGTACCTGATATAAGGCACAAACTGGAAAACAACGAGCAGACTGGCTGGGATAATGGTGTAGAGATGTATCTTGATACCAACCTGATACACCTCCTTCTTGGAATATGAGAAGCACTCTCCGGGACCAGCACCTTGACCGTTACTGTTGGGGTTGCAGTAGATGCCTTTAAAGTCGAGGAACATCATGCGGGCAAGTGAAAAGCCGGCCATTGCACCGGCAAAAATGAACCATAGGACGAAGTTATAGCCTTTGGAGAAGCCCAGGAGGTTGTAGACTTTGCGAGCCTTGGCAACAAAGGCGTTGGCTGGAGGGCGTGTAGAGGCGGCCATGGTGATCAAAGGAGTCAGGGATACAAAGATAGATAGGTATAAAAGCTGCTGATGCTGGGAAGATTGATATTGACGGGTTTGCACCTCCAAATTCAGCTACAATTCAGTCTACAAGCTGACAGACGAGGTGATGCTGCGGGCAGTATATATAGCTCAGACTAAGACCAGGTGCTACGGTACGGAGCGCGGGGCATCTCTCTGTTAGACGCGAACCAGTTAACTACGTGACTTGTAAATTGATTGCAACCCGATGAGCAGCAAAGGGGGTTTCCCATCATGACAGGTACAGTCTGATCGATCGAATATGACAGGGTCATGGCGATAGGTAATCTATGGGGTAACTTAACGCTAAACTGCATCGGGAGTCAATCCGCGCGCACACAAAGTCAAGGGCGTCATTTAGAGACTTCATTGCACGTCTGAGCCTTGCTTGTGCTAGCGCAGTGGGTACATTAGCATGGCGGGTCCAATGATATCCCTGACTCAAGAGCAACATACCTACCTTAACCAATACGGCAGGTCTTTACTCCGCATAGATAGGCAATATAGACCGCATCGCATCGCCTCACTAACTCGGTCCCGAGATTTGCTTGACAACTCCGTCGTCCCAGGACAAGGCATAGGTCAACCTAGAGGGTCGTCTTTTACTCTAGCGCCGTGTATCATCCGCCATGGTTGGGGTACCCGGTCGATCCAAAGGATGTCATACGTGCCGGAGGCGCAAGAAAGGCGTAAGAAATCCACCATGGCTTCTTTCAAATCCTTTTCATGTGGCGGAAGTGTTTGTCACTAAGAACTTTCAAAGTGCGATAAAAAGGTTCCTTGTTGTGGTCAATGCCTTGGGTCCGGTATTCAATGTGAAGGCTACGGACGCAAGCCGATCTGGCTCAACAGCGCGGGAGACCAACGGATCGGCTATTCAAAACCCTCGAGCAACAGCGCACCCAAACCATCTCCAAATCCAAAGCCCGATGCTTCATCTTTACCTGTCTTGGCACTGCACGACTCTCTTGCCAGGTCAGCGAGGACACAAAACTACACCGGCCTTTTCTGGTCTGATTATCTCTCCGGCGGAAACGGCTTCTCGGCCAAAGCGTCTGGCACGAGCAAGACCCAATGGATGCGTCTCTACGACCAGTTAAGTCAAACCGAGGCTACCCTGGCATACGTGACTATGGCTCTCAGCACAGCAACACTCGCTGCCAATAACAACGACAAACAACTCAAATTCAAAAGCCTACAGGCTTATGGCCTTGCAATGCAGCAGCTGGCCATCTCGATCAAGTCGCAAGGGCCTGATAACGATGGAATTCTTGCCGCTATTCAGCTGATGTGTGTATTCGAGGTAAGTCTTGATTCTTTTCCACCAGACAAGGCAAGACGGAGAGAGACTGATCGTACAACAACCGCCGCAGCAACTCTTTGGGACCGATCCTAATAAGCTGAGCAATGCCAGCCCCGGTTCACAAGTACAAGGCTTCCGACAACATGTCGACGGCGAGACGGCTTTGATATTAAGCAGAGACCCTAGCAGTGGTTGGTCGCCTGCCGGACGCCAACTCATGGCCGACGGATTAGCCAAATTGGTACTTTCCGGGCTCTCTTCTTTGCCAGATCCCCAAATCACTGACTACTTACTCTGTGGTGTCAGGTTTCAGCTAGTATTTCCCGAAGGCGTCGGTCTCCTTTTAGCCAGCCGCAATGGCAACTGTCTCGACTCTGGCGTTCTCTCGCTGAAACACCCTTGAACAAGCTGCTCGATACCATGGTGGAGATTCCTGGCCTGCTGGAGGATCTAGATACATCTCGGGAAGCTTCAACTGCTGCAGAAGCCAGCCAGCAATATGCTTCACTCGTCACAAAGTGTCAAGCATGTGAACTTGCCTTGATAGCTTGGGAGATCGAGATGGGCGATACTCTCAGGACTTACGACTACACCACATCTGGCGAGCCGCTTCCATTGCCACGGACAGACGATGACCTCGCACTTGTTTACCTGAGCCACTTGTACTGGATGTCCTGCCTCTTGTTGTACTCCACCATACATTTTTGCCAAACAGAAGCTCCCCACGTCGAAGCTCGGGGCTATGCGGTAGGCTCTTCGCAGGGCACTGCTACTTCGTACGCCAAGCGCATCGCGCAATCCATCCACATACTTTTCCAGCCTCCTGCTGGAGACTATAGTGCTGTAGCTGCACTATTCCCTCTCGGAATTGCACTGCGATACCTCATCATGCTAGAGACGAGTGGTGAGCAGAGCTTCATCAGCGAGGCACGACTGATGCTCGTGGAGGTTTTCACACGACCTTTCCTAGGCAGCTACGTTGGCAGATTTTTACGAAATCTGCAGTCCGAAGACGGTATCTACTACGGCTCGGAGAGTATTGAGGGGATGAGAGGCATTGAGTATAGGGCAAAGGTATGGTGGTGCGGGATAGCGGGTGCCGGCCTACCCGAACTCACGCAGGAAAAGCAATGCTGTTAGGCGTTCTTGTTAAAGCGACGTATGTAGATGCTCAGAGTACAGCCGACGCGTTGAGTATAGTCAGAAACCCTTTGATCAACGGTTGTTAATGGTTCACCAAGCTCCGTAGGTGCATCCCCCCCCCCTCGTTATTTCATTTATACCACCGAGCTAGACTCTTCATCGATTTCTATACCAAAGGTACCAACAGCAGTTGAATAGCTTTCATGTACAGCTTTGCTAGCATATATCCTCATCTCCTTCTCATAGGCAGCCGTGACTCCAGGCTTGTAGCCGCCAGCTTCGCGCAAGAGTCTCCCTAACAAAGCAGAGTCCTGTACAGCGGTGTTGGCTCCGATTCCTCCCGCTGGAGTCATTGAATGAACAGCGTCTCCAATAACCGTCACGCGAGGCTCATTAGGCCATTCCGGTACTCCCGAGGGTGTTGAGCATGTAATCTTCCAAAAGGAAGCCTCGGACTCCTTCATATTGTCAAACAGCGGCTTGAAGCGCGGGTTCCAGTTTTTGGTGATCGACTTTGCGATGTCTGCAGCTTGTTTCCCCACGATGCTGTAGTCGTCGTTGGGAGCGCGGATCACACCGGGTTGGGCCCCCATGGTCCAGCCAAAGTGAATATCGGGGTCGTCCATGTCATCAGCGCGGACGTTGGTGATGATGAAGGCGGAGCCGTCGGATCGCGACCCATCTCGCACTCGAAAGACTCCTTCGCCAAGGCCCTTGAAGGCCGTAGTAGGCGCCTGGCCATGAATTCCCCTGGCGCCTGTGTCGTAGACCTTGATCTTCCCACCCGAGACTTGCCTCGCAACCTTGGAGTAGATGCCCTCGCCCCCAACGAGCAGTGAGCCTTCGACTGACTTGGTGCCGTCGGCAAACGTTGCCCGGACGCCGTCATCAGTCACCTCATAGCCTGTGACGTGCTTGTCCCATTCGATGTACTCCTCGTAGCCCTCGGCAAAGATCTTGCGCATTTCGCCCCGCGCAATCCCCACGACTTTGCCGTCCCGCGACGACAGCTTCTCAGGCACGACATGCTCGGTCTCTTCCCCCGTCACGGCATCGAACGCGGTGAAGCCGCTACCGCCAGTCTTGCCACACTTGTCCCAGAATTGCTGCCATGTTGGCCCGTCGAGGACCGACTCGATGGCGTCGAGGCCTTCTGAAGATAGGCGCAGTCGGTAGCCTTGGGCGCGAAATACGAATGATGCGTCGCGTTCAAAGATCTTGAAGGGAATCTTGGACAGTCGGAGGGATTGAGCAAGAAGGAGTGAGGAGAGGCCAGTGCCTGAGATGAGAATCGGCTTGCTGGTAGACATTTTGTTCTGATTGACCTGGATACTGGCAGTGTACTCCTCAGACCTTGAGGCTTAGTTTAATTAAGATAATCTTCCAGTAAAGTCTCACATCAGCGGGGCGTCGTCATCAGTGTGAGGCCAGGATTATCTCAGCAATTGCGTCTCAAACTCAACATTGTTTCTCCACACAGACCTCCTTATCAACAAAGAGCTGCAGCTTGATTAGGGGAGTGATTGTCAAGCACCCAGTCTGGTGTAAATGGCACCCAAAGTTGTGGCTGGACCCACCCGTTTAGGCTGGATGCTTGATAATCACGCCCTTGTTAGCAACCTTTGCTAACGTAATCCCCGGTTCACTGACACGGAGACCTAGCCCAGGGCTGGCAAAGATCTTGGAAAATCGGGAGAAATTGTTCTTAGATATGCCTCGAATCCACTTGACCGTCTTCCCCGCCCCACCTCCTCATGCTTGCCCGCAATGGCAGCTCGGCAAGACTCTGATAATCTTGCATGGGACCGGAGTGATGTGCTTTGGGAGGAGGCGATGAAACAAGTCCGATTGTCATGCACATGTCGAAAGATTGAATCCTTTGCCGAGAGGGTATTCGACAAGCCTGCAACCTTAGTCCCGCCGTTGATTATTGGGGGCTTCAACGTGCTATATCCCATTCGCATCGAAGGCCTTTCTGTCAACGTTCTTGTTCGCCTGCCCTGCCCCGGCCAGACCATTTTCCCCGAAGAGAAGACGCTGGCAGAAGCCGCGACGGCAGCGTACATCAACCAACAAACTCATCTCCCGGTTCCAAAAGCCTTCTACCATGGTGTTGATCCTGACCTTGGGCCGTTTATCATCATTCAGGACCTCGAGTCCAGGCGAGGAATGGGCCAGGCCCTGGAGGCACCTCGCAAGGATCCGAATGACACGGCTGTCTTGAATCCTGATGTTTCCGAAATCAAGCTCAAAGGCCTCTATGTTGAAATGGCGCGCTGTCTGCTGCAGCTTGCACAGCCTACTTTTCCGCGCATTGGAGCGCTCGTCGAGACGAGCCCCGGGTCCTACAGTGTTCTAGGACGGCCTCTTACTCTTAACATGAACAACATGGTCGGGCTTTCTAATATCCCCAAATCGATCTTTCCACCTGAAGGTGCCACTTACGAGACAACCGATGAGTGGTATGTGGTGTTAGCGGAAATGCAAATGGCTACTCTCCTCTTTCAGCACAACGACATGGTGTCATCGGAGGATGACTGCAGAGCCAAGTATGTGGCTCGCCAACTGTTTCGCAGACTGGCTAAAGAAGGCCGACTATCCAAATTTGGCTTCTCTGAAGATGACTGGTCTGCCTCTTCTAAATATGCTCCCGCAACGTTGCCAGCCCCGGATGGTTCAGCATCGTTTCGCCTGTGGTCTGATGACTTTAGGCCGGCCAATGTCCTCGTCGATGACAACGACCAGGTTCTCGGGGCCATTGATTGGGAATTTGCATACGTCGGGCCAACTCAGTTTGTGCTGGACTCGCCTTGGTGGTTACTACTTGACGTGCCCGAGATGTGGGATGAGGGCATTGAAGATTGGTCTAGGGTCTACGAAAGACGGTTGAAAACTTGGCTCTCGGCAATGGAAGAGGCGGAGAAAGATATGAGCCGGGACTGCTTGCTGCTCTCGGCATATATGCGTGAGAGTTGGGCGACGGGTCGCTTCTGGCTCAACTATGCCGCTAGAAAGAGTTGGGCGTTTGATGCGATCTACTGGAAGTACCTGGATGAGAAGTTCTTCGGTGGGCGGGATAAGAACATCCCCGAGGGGGAATTATGGAAGGCTAGGGTGCATCTCCTGGCTGAAGAGGAACGAGCAGCCATGGAGCCATTCGTAGCAGCGAAAATGGAGGAATGCAAGGAACGGATTTTGGTTGAGTGGGACGCAGCGGAGGCAAGACAGCACCTGGGTTCTTTTCTTTTTGATTGATAAGACTGCATTTTTACCGACTGGGTTGTTCCCTATTAGAATTGAGTTGGGTTAAAAAGTCCAAGTATTATTCATATGTGTTGAGAAGCACGGCGGCAGTGACATTTCCCCATCTAAGATGAAGTCGCAATGGTATATGAGATGCGGCAAGCTAGAGCTTACAGGTCACTGAAGGTGAATCTTACACTGAACTAGTCAAGGATATATTTATATAAGAATTTAAGAACGTTCTACAACTCTCGCGTCTAGATCTCGGCCTATTCTTGGGCGGTCAAAAGTGAAGCCGGGTGAACTGCCTAACTATATGTAGGGTGCTGAAGGCTATGACTTGTCCTCTGGGCAAAAAGCACGCTTCCACGAGCGGAAATATCAACCGTATCGGACAAGTGCAAACATCGACAAAAACCATTCGACGGGCGAAGAATATTCAAAGGCCTCATGCGTCGGGAATGTGGATAGAAGTAATCGGGTTTATGGAAGTTCAAGACTGCTCGTTACCGGCGCCGGTCGACAGAAGAGGTCAATGCAACCGCAGCGCACAGTGTCGCACACGCCGACCAAGTTGAGACACTCCGCATCTGTTTGGCAGGGGAACAAGTCGGCGGGAACGAAAGCCGAGGTGGTTGATGAAGATGCAGAAGTGCTGGTTGTGTCGTCTGAGGTTGTCGTAGTTGATGTGATTGTAATGAGCGAAGTAGTGTCGATTGAGCTAGAAGTGGCGATGCTTGTCGTCGTTTCGTCTGTGCTTATCGTAGTCGCGCTTGCTGATGTTTCTGTAGCTGAAGAAGGGGTTTCAGAAGCGGATAATGTGGTAGAGGCAGACGTTGGGCGGCAGGGCCCGGCGTTGACAACGCCTATGGCGGAGAGGCCTAGGACGCCAACGAGACGGTTGAAAGTCACCATTATGTGAGTAGAAAATGGATGGTAGTTTGCGAAATGGGAGACAGCAGAGACGCGTCGACAGCTTCCCTTTTAAACTCCGTTTATTCCTCATTTACTTTGTTGATAAGCACTTTGGTGGCGTCGCGTTAAGCATACTAGTGACAGACTATTGCTTCGGTTGCCTGACTGAGTGAAACTAGCGATTTACCCTCGCCGATCGTTATTGACGCCAGCTTTTTTGGAACCAGACAGAAACAAGGCACAAGACTTGGCTCGTCCTGTAGGTGTCGCCAAACACGGGGTTCGACTCCACGCATCTATAGAATATGAGTCCGGTGTTTTTTGAGAGGCACTAGCTCGTAGCCAAGGCTTACTGGACTGCGCAGTGGGACTCCTTTTGACAGGCTTGATCATGTATGACGTAGCCGGTGTGGTTATTGTGTTTCTCAGGGGCTGATAATTTCACCAAATACACATTACTTGGATAGAGAGAAGTCAGCAAAATTAGCAAACACATGCTAACTTATACACCCCCAAATGTAATTGCAATATAGACTTTTTTCCGTATTGTCTGTCACATGAGATAATTAGCAAATTGCGATGGTCAATTCCGTAGCTATGCTTCATTTGATCATTCATCAGTGAGACCAGGACAGGCGGATGAAGTCTTCCTACTAACCTATAGCCACTACCGCGGTTCAGTAGAAACGCAATTTCTTTTGTTCGCATTTAGAACTCAAGATGGTAAAGGAATTCCCCATCTCAAGTAAACCCCTTCCGCTGAGGTTACATTTCAGGGGGCCAAGAGGTTACAAATACGGACATCAGCCCTCGGCTTCTCGGCAACCCCTGGCCACTTTGTGGATGAGTGCGAAACGTTTCTGCAATATTTCCACCACTGTCAGATCCCCGACCCATGTAATCGCATCAGCCCACTTCGACGCTCGCACTTTATCGTCCCTGAAATAGAAACGCGTTGACAATAAGGCAAGGGACGACCGGGCAGTTGGGCCAGATCCGCTGCCAAGATAAGAGAAACCCCTGAAGAGGCGATGTGAACGTCCGGTGAGCTCGGTGATGGTTTGATGTAGCAAGCCGCTCTATCACGCCAGCAACGGAGTAGAAATGCGAGGGCGTATCTACTTAAGGAAGACCGAATTTCTCTATCGAATAGCACGACTGACTCGGAGAACGTCACTCAAGAATACGTCCAGGTGAAACGAAAATGTTTGTTTCTTTGGCCCTCTATGCCTTGCTCTTTTGGCCTGCTGCTGTGGCGGCGGCTTGGGGGTGGAAAGATCTGAACGGCAACTACGTGATTGACTCCGGAGCAGATCTCGTCATCAGCGTCAGCAAGTCCAACGGCGATATCAATTCATTGAAGTACAAGGGCCAGGAGTTCAACGGCTGGGGTGGCAAGAATACGTGAGTCTGAATAGGTACGGCATGCCAGTTACTACTGATCACATCTCGTCAGCCATGTAGAGTCTGGGCTTGGACCCAGCACCGTCTCTATTGCTTCATTTGGAAACAATGTGATCAAGGTATCGGTCCAGCATGGAACTCTCAAGCACTATATCGTGATGCGGTACAAGAACAACAATGTCTATCTCTTCACCAACAAGGCGGATGACAGCGTCCAGGCGATGCGATACATTGTGCGAATCAAGCCTGGCATCTTTAGCCACGCATCTACCGATCCCGGTACAGTCTCGCATTTGACCCGAGCTTTATGGCGTGCGGTAATATACTGACAGGCCGCAGACTACTATGATACTGGCAGCACTGGCATTGAGGCTGCCGACGTTAATGTCAATGCGAACGGCATCACCAAGAGCAAGCACTACCAGGGCTCGAAGTACGGGCGGACTATGGATTGTGAGTTGTTGTAGACATGCCCCAGGAAGTAAAAGAGCTGACAATTTGTTTAGATGATTATGTCGGCCGATCGAACAACAAGGTCGGTCTCTACATGATTCGCTCCAACCATGAAAAGGCGTCCGGCGGCCCCTTCTTCCGATCCCTCCTTACACGTGCCGATCCTACGGGTGAGGATCTGTACGATATCTATTACTACAACATGGGAAGCACGGATCCCATGCGATTTGGCCTCCAAGGACCCAGTGTCTTGACCTTTACTGATGGCGGCGCGCCCAACTCGAACCTATTTGCTCGCAACGCAGATTGGGGCTGGATAGATGCACTCGGAGTAGGTGCCCCATAACCTGCAAAGGCCTTGGGTATTTTTGGTCAACACTAACGCTCGATCATTAAGCTCTCTGGATGGACAAAGTGGAGTGACCGCGGCTATGCTTCCGGCGTAGGCATCTCCAACATGAAGCCGGGCTATACTTATACTGTCGGCTTGTCAAACGCGGCAGCTCAGTACTGGGGTGTCGCGTCCTCATCTAATGGTGCTTGGTCCATCAAGAAGGTCATTCCAGGAACTTATACCGTGACCGTGTACAAGGAGGAGCTCGAAGTCTATACAGGCTCAATCACGATCAACAAAGGTGCTGGTACAGCCGTGCACACAATCAAGGCAACTGATCCGGCAGATGACAGCGCGATCTGGCGCATTGGCGAGTGGGACGGGACACCGCGAGGCTTCCTGAACTTTGAAGACAAGTTGATGAAGCCAACATACATGCATCCCTCGGATAAGCGCCTGGCCAACTGGAACGTGGGCAACTTTATCGTCGGCACTTCCAAGACCAACGGGTTCCCAGGTTACATGTGGCAGGACATCAACAATGATCACATCGTCTACTTCCGCCTCAGCGAGTCGCAGCTCGGAAAGGACTACAGGATCCGCATCGGCATCACGCAGGCGTACATCAACGGACGGCCAACGATCAGGGTCAACGACTGGACGGCACGTACGCCGAGCTCAACGGGACAAGCGAGCACAAGGAGTCTGACGACTGGCACATATCGCGGCAACAACGTCAAGCTGGAGTTTACGGTCCCTCGCAGCGCTTTCACGCAGAGCACGCGCGAGTGGCAGATCTTGAAAATTAGCATTGTCACGGGCAGCTCTGGAAGTAGATATCTGAGTGGGGGTGTCAGCTTTGATAGTATCGATATGCTGTTGGCTTAGAAGTTGTGGTGAAGGCTTGTGTACTGCGGACACATACAACACTGTCCAAGCATCCAGCTTTCCTTAATGGTTTATATCTAGATCACGCTGTCAAGCGATAAGTAATTAATTTTAATCTACTCTCCAGCTATTGTTCGTACTAATAGGTTACATCTGTTTCGCCTCGTTCATCCTGGCGTCGTGATGTCGAGAAGTGCTGTGCCACAAGCACCACAGGGGCCACAGGCTGTGTGCTTCTCATGCTTCTTGGCTCGTGAGAGAGATATGAGATGTCCCGGGTGGGATTCTGCCGCTTTATCGACAACCAACACTTGACAACACTCTTTTCTGGTAATAATCGATGGTAGGAGCCTTATTCTGACATTCTTCTCTCTTCCGGCTGAATAAACAGCGATGGCTAAATAAACAGCGATGATCAATTGTTAGGTGAAATCAAAAGTGCACTGCTCCTCTTACTCAGCCCTGCTCAGCCCCAAGAATAAAAGCCCCAATCACCAGGCGCCATGTTTGAAATGGGCGTGTCATTGCACAATGGCAGATGCGAGTGAGAATTTAGATGCCACTGCAAAGAATAGGCAAAAGGACTCCACCCCCTCAGTGGCTGGGTTAATGTCTGCTAGTTTTCAGCTGAGCGCCACCGTCCTCCCCCAATATGCACTTTTGGCTGGTGTTGAGGCTGTGTTTTTGGTCCATCGCTGTAATGGCTACGACGTTCCCCGCTGACCGTCTCGACTTGTGGCTGTTTGGCCTGTCTGCTCATTTGTCAATACGAAAGCAGGCTCTGGCTTTGCCTAGGGTCTCGACTGCGTAGTGCATGCAAACTTCGGATGATTCCGCAGCCTTATTTGCGACGTAGCTGGTCTATTGGGGACTTAAAAAGGCCGGAGGCTCCAACATCGTGAGGCTCGGTGCTCAGTCTTGCTTGATTCTTGTTGTAGTGATAAAGCTAATCCACAAGCACACGATGCGCTCAGTACTCTGCTACGCTGCGACATTGTTCGCCTTTTCTGCCGCTGCAATTGCTCAGTCTCTTCCAGAGCAGCTCTCTAGTGCAATTTCCGATTATCCTTCGCTCTCCCTCTTCCGCTCTCTGCTCAGTGTAGCGCCTCAGGGTCTCAGCGGGGTTCTCGCTCAGCAATCCTCCGACATCACCGTCCTCATACCAACAAACAAGGCTATCCAAAGCTACCTCTCCTCCTCTGGGGTCTCAGACGTGACCGAGCTCAGCTCCGAGGCTCTACAGACCTTCTTCAAGTATCATGTGATGGCTGCGGCTTTGAAATCGACGGATTTTGATGACCTTAGGGGCAAAACAGTACCAACCCTCCTCAACGACGTAGCTTTCAACAACCGTACTGCTGGAGCGCAGATCACGTCTGAGTTTGGAAAGAATGCCACCGGCCAGGTCATATTTGCGGGCCAGGTGAAGGGAGGCAACAAGATGATGAAGCGGCAAGCGGAGGGGCCGTCTGTGAGCCTGCGAGCTGGTTTAGCTCAAGACGTCGAGATGACCGCCGTGGATGGATCATGGGGGCCCAAGAACGTCAACTCGTTCCAGATTGTTGACAGGTGAGATCAAGGCTTGTCTGCGGCCACAGGGTCGAGAATCCATTCATACTGGGCTCACTACTACTCTAGAGTTTTGATACCTCCCCGACCTTGCTCCGCGACTGTTCGAACCTCTGGCGACAAAAGACTCGGCTCCCTGGATGTCGCCCTGAAAAAGGCCATGCTGTGGCCGGCTCTCGATACTTCTCCCAACGTTACTTGTCTTGCGCCCTCCAATGAGGCGTTCAAGAATGCCGGAGACCCTCAGATCAACCTTTCCAAGGAGGATCTTACGGGAGCACTGCTGTAAGCTCCTAGTCCTGACGGTCTCACGGTCTCATACCGTTTCAGATGGCTAACAGAGGGATGAAAAGCGCCCATACCCTGGACCAGGTCACGTACACAAACTTTCTTGAGGACGGCCAGGTTCTCGGCACGCTGAACAAAACTACTGTTCGCGTGCACATCAGGAATGACGACATTTATTTCAACAACGCCAAGGTGATCAAGGCCAATGTGCTTACAAACAACGGACTGATCCACATGTGAGTCTCTACACCCCTTTTGATTGAGGTTGGTTTACTCACGCGTCCTAGTCTCGACGCTGTCATCGGAGCAGAGGACGAAGATGAGCCGAGCAGCACAAGTACCGGCGGCGCCCCCAGTTCGACATCCAGTGGTGGCTCGTCCAGCTCGACGCCCGAAGTTGTCACGCCCAATGGAGCTAATATCGCAAGCAGCTTGTCTTTCGGTTATTCACTTCTAGTTGCCCTCATTGCTGGTCTCTTGATTATGTAGTTGCGCTACTGTTTTACTTTATGTCCGGGAAAAGATTGTATGCAATAATTGAGAAATCTAGTACTTACTGAAGAACGATAAGTATTTGTGGATCAGAATTCAATGCTTTGTAAACTTGCCGACTTTGTGTTCTGACATACCTTATGTCCATTGATAACTCTTAAGCAGTTCTCCAGCTTCCTTTATTACAAACCTCCCCAAAAACCGCAGCTCATCCCAAAAGGTGATTAAGGAAAATGCAACGCCTTTTATCACGATATGAAGCTTTACGTGCACGCTAACTTTCATTGGCTGGGCCCGCCGCGTGCTAGTGTTATTGTATACGAGGTCTCTTGTCTCTCACGTGAAATTGCCCAGCCGCAATTTGCCCGCTTTGCTTGCAGCTACAACCATCCCTCCACTTTTCGCCCAGCCTCAAAATCCCGACCACAAGTGGGCAATTCGCCTTATAACAGGCGCCTCTTCACGTATTGGCAGTCAACCATGTCACAAATCTCAGAAGATGAGCCGGAACGGAAGAGGGACAAGGTGGGCGAGTTCCTGTATGCGCCATTTACCCACCTCGGCACCTCCGAGCTGTCCGGAAGAGCTGTTGCTGACATCTAACGCTGCAGAAAGAAGAACCTGAACAAGGGAGAGATGGCGCTGAAACATGCTGCCGGCCTTGGACATCAGCCCAACGCGGTTCCTGAGGGCGAACCCATCGTCAACGGACCGCTCAGGCCTGTCGAGGTGGGCTGGCATCCCGTCGGCGGAACCGCCGGCAAGTGGTTTGCTGAGGACACCGGGCTGGGCAAGATGATTACCGAGAGGATCAACAAGTACCCAGACCCGACGCAGCATTGGGCAGTGCTTGTGGGGGATTTTGCCCATCAGCTGTGGATGGTGAGTCTTCCTGTAGCTGGAGCAGGGCTGTTGGACCAGTCGTGTTGAATAATTGTGTGTTTCCAGGACGAAAACTTTGATGTCATCTACACCAACGAGAAGATCAACCGAGAAGATTGGCGGACTTTCCAAGTTGGAGAGACGCGATTCAACGATGATGCAGTTCGAAGAGCGGGTATGTTGGGCCACTCCTTGACTATTTTCACTCTCCACTTAAGGTTATCCGCCGTAAGTTACATAACACTGACAGTCCGTAGGTGAATCCGTCATCCAAAGCATCAGAGACCATCAGCCAGCGTACAACCTCATAACCAACAACTGCCAGACCTACGCACTGCAGCTGCTCGACGCCATCAAGGTGGGCGTCAAGAAGGAGTTTGGCACAACCTTGGCTGTCTACGAGAGGTTGATCGGTTCGGGCACGGTCAAAGATCTCTTCTCCGTCAACGAAGTGCAAGACCCGCAGGGAGAAGCACCTGTGGCCGGGCCAGACACAGTCTCGTTTGCACAGCAGGTCATGAATGATAACACGACTCAACTCGATACGCAGGAGGAGCTGAACAGGCACGAAGATGACAAGAAGCGTGGTGCAGAGAGTGAGAAAAAGGAGGGCATCAGCGGTTTCTTTTCGCGGTTTAAGCGAAGCAAGGAGAAGGATTAAAACGGTTGTCGAATTTGGTAGAGCAAGGGTCATGGTTGGCAATCTTAGATATAGATTTATTGCTCTTCACTGCGAGAAGGGGATTGGGAGTACAAGACGAATAATGGACTTCTTAGAGCATTTTATACTGAGAAACCGACAAACATCTGATCCAGACAATCAGTCTCAGCCACCGGTGATTCTCTGCATGTCTGAAAGAACGCATATCGCAGGTGATCTGTCACTTGTAGCGACCAGTTGCGTAACATTTTGAGGCTGGAATGGCTGCTCGCCTCACGCAATTATTTTGAGTTGAATTTTGGTTCAATTATGACTTAGTCCACATGGAACTAAACCCATAGCATTTGTATGGTCCAAACTCCCAAACCCCCAGATCTTTTATAATTTCTAGGCTCTCAACTTATCATCTTCTTACTTGAATTCTGGCCAAACGAGAACCTCGACTCGGTACTAACTCAAACTCGGCATCATATTAAACACGCATAGGCCTCGCTCCCTCACCACGCAAGCTCGCTCGCTGTCTTGCCACAGGGCATCGCACACGATAAAGAGAGCTTTTCATCCTCTTCATTTTGCACCGCCTTTTTGGGAACAATCTGCTGAGCCGGTCTGATCTCTTTTCGGGCCTTGTCTTCGGCCTTCTGGTGCTCCTCGACAAGCTGACGGATCTGGCCTTGGAAGGACAGGCATTTTTTGTCGGCCACATAATTACTGCTCAGGCTCTTCTCATCGGGGGCAGAGAGCGCCTTATCGTCTTCTTGAGCTCGTGACAGAATCTCGTCGACAGCTTTGAAGTCGTCCTCACTGGCATCCTTGTGCCTGTAGACCTCGTACTCGACTGAGCAGCGCGAAGCAGAAATGGGAACACATCGAACCATAAAGAAAAAGTGCGGACTGTACAACTGTTAGAGAAGCTAATTACTGGTCGTGAGCTGGGATTGAAGAGAGGAACTTACGAAATAGTCGTAGCAGCATTGGGAAAACGGAAGTCGCTAATGACGGTCGAGCGCTTCTCGACGTTCTCTACAGCTCCATTGGCAGAGTTCTCAGCCTTTCCACCAGCGCTGTACTTGTTGGCCAGTGTCTTCCAATTGGTGTCACTCTCGGTCTGCCACGCATCGTTGAAATTGTAATCGTAAAGGTTGAATGCTTCACCGCCGGCGATGTCATTGGACCAAGCCACCTCAGGCTGCTTCTTAGCGTCCATGTTTACCCAGATGAAACCCCTTTTGTCGGTTTGAACATGAATGGGGAAGAGGCCGTTCTGGGACTTATCGAAGCCCTCCATATCTTGGTATCCAGGCGCCTTGGCAAGATTTCCGTTGAGGCCGTACGACCAGCCGTGGTACTTGCATGCCAGGATGCTGGACTTTCCGTCGTCCTTGGTAACAATGGGGAAAGCTCGGTGCCGGCAGATATTATGGAAGCCCTTTATGATACCCTCGTTGTCTCGGACGAGGAAGAACTGGAAGCCAGCCTCCTCGTAGCGGACCCATTTGCCGTTCTCAGGGAAGCGGGCCTTGTGGGTAACTAGAATCCATTCCTTGGAGAATACAGCCCTTCTCTCGAGCTCGTAGATCTTTTCAGACTGGTACCAAGATGATGGCAGAGGTTGTGAGGGCCGGATGACGCTGGCTTGTCGCAGTAGGCCACTGCGGGCTGCTTGGGCCGTAAAGAAGCCGCGCCTAGCAGCAACCACTACCAGTGCGGCCACGGCAAGGAGGAGAGTGATGCCAAAAGAGAACATGGCGTCAATTTTGTGCGGTGCTTCAGGGATTGAGAGGAGAATTCTTGCTTCTAGAATGGGAACCCTTGAGAGAAGGGATGCGGAATATTTATTTATGGCTACTCTACCTCGTGCCCAACAGAGTTACGCCTGAATGTAAGCCACTGGCGACAACCATCCTGCATATCATTCCGAATGTGTTATTCTCATCGGTAAACCGTATCCTCGGCCGGTCATGTGATCGGTGTATAGAGGTGTTATCTGGGGTATTGCAGCAACCTCATTGGACAATGGGGCACGTAGAGCGCAGAAGGGTTGCCAGCTGAGGACGGAGGTTATCCCGCGACCCCCTCCACACAAATACAAGACGGGCTTCCTATCTCGTAATCTCGCGGTGAACCGTATCAAATGACGAAAGCCACCGGCACGATCTGTGCGGAACCTTCCTATTAGGCTGGAGATGACCTCTCCCCCACAGTCGTCTTCGTCTTATCCCGCCACCGTCCCCACTCTGCATGCTTTCCCCGGACCCGCACGGTCGCGCCCCGGACCCCAACTCCGGAGTTCGTCTCCGGTTTTTGATACGGTATGTGATAAAGCTCGGGCCGCTTTGTATGACGCGGTTGTGGTGCACAAAGGGGTTTCCCAAGGGAAGATGCTGGTGATGAAAATATTTGATGGAGAGGCACTGCTCGATGAGTTTGGTTGAAGCCCGACACTTGCTAAGTTTGCTTGGACGCGACCAGGTCACTAGATTTTCATTGAGGTGGAAATACGTCACACAGTGGCATTGTCACTCTACCTTGGTAACGTGAAACATTTGATGCTTTGACCATTTATGACTGATTATGTCATGGACGCTGCTAGTTACATAGAACGCGAATTACCATATTTAAGATGACGGTAAATCAGTCATTATGATAAAGGGTGCGCCCTAGCTTCCGAAGGCCGGCCTTCAAACTGGCAACCTCGTCTGGCGGCAAGATGCTTTCCCATGCAAAGTGATAGAACGCGCTGTTAGGATGCGGCCCCCGTATCCCATAGGTCAGACCCAGAAGATGCATCCTCCTCTTATCCCAGAAAGCGAAGCCTAACGGACGGAAAGAGTCAAACTTGGCGCCAGGGATAGGCGAGTTGTTACTGGCGCCGATCGTGAGGGATCTAAACAACGACATGCCAGACGACTCCCACCTCAACGCTCCTTCAGTTTGACCCCACTTAGTGAAATTATCGAGCACTGGGATCTTGAAAGGTGCTCCATCCTCCGGTACAGGAGAACCCTCCATCAATGGATGAAGCTTCCCGTTTCGGTGAAAGCCCCGGAGTTCCCATATCAGCTCTCTTGGCTTCGGCAATGCCGTTATCCATCTAGCACTGGCCGAGGACAGATGCGGCCGGGGCAAGCGGTAGTAAATGTCAGTAAATGTCATGTATCGCGTCCCCAAGCGTTGTCAAATACTGCATCGCAGACCTCACCTCTTCAGCGTAACTGACCGGTACACCAGGTCTGTCAGCGAAGTCTGCCGGGTTCATTTGTTTTAGCATCTGGACATCGTCGTTCGACCAACCGATCATGTCCGTTTCATCCTTGACAAGACGATTCACCTCACCCACAAGCTGTATCATCCACATTGCGCGCACAGCTCGCATTTCCTCTACCCAGGTCGGTTGCCCTGCATCAACCACCTTTGCCGGTGTACCAGTAAAGTCGCGATCCCAGGCTGCGACCCACTCGTCGTTTGGGCCATAATCATGAGTGTAGCAAGGCCGCGGATTAAAAGCATGCAGCGGCTTGAAGCTGGGATCTCTCAAGCGTGCCAGATGCGACGCCAGACACCCCTGTGATAAAGCAGAGATTTGGTGAGCTGTCGCGACAACGGAGCGGAGTGTCTCCACGGACGGAATCGAGTTGGATAGAGAGTCAGGACCAAGAGTCATGAAAGTTGTGCTAATTGGATTAAGAAATGGTAATACGCCGCGCATGAACTGGGCATTAAACTCATCCATGTTCCGAAAAGGAAGGGCCTTGGAGCGTGAAAATATGACTCCGCGAACAAGTTCTCTGACCTTGGGCATCAGTATCGAATTTGGGCCGGAAAGGATGCCTTCAGTAATGACGAGAGGATGGCTGTCGAAGAGGCGCCAGACATAAGGTGATGCCCTTAGCAAGTTCCAGAGCGTATCGAGACCTGGGAGACTGGTGACGATTGGAAGAAGGATCTCCGGGGGCAACAGCTCTAGAGATGCCGGCTGTCCAGGCCGACTCGGATTGTCTTTAGTTCCTGAACTCATTCGTCGGGGTTTATGATTATTTATGTCGCTAAAAGGGCTCTGAGCGGAAGATGAGGGACTTTCTGCAATTGTGCCCACGTCTCTGTTGGCTTCGGAATACGAACTTCCAGTCCAGGTGCACGTGACGGGGTATGTGGCAGGGTTATTGTCGCTTTCGCCTCGTTTGTCTGATTAAAAGGCCCATTAGAATCAACATATCTGAAAATCTTAATAAATCTATCAAATGTGGCATCTTCCGGATAAACGAAGAATGGTGACCACTAAGGGAGCACATCTATTGCAGTTGGCCGACTTGTCCAGACCCACGTAAGCTGACTGGAAATGCTCACCAAGGACATGTTCCCTACATTGCTTCTTAAACCATGCATATTTAGGAACAAAAAGGTACAAAGATTCATTTCTATAAGTCAATCGATAGAATCGTGACATACAAAGCAGACATGGCTGCACAAAAGGGTAGGACTCATATGATAGCGCGATATCCACTAGCTGGGGGCGATTCCTATAACTAATAATAGAAGAAACACACGGAAATATAGCTCAAAGGAAAATACAAAGTCATGCCTGCCTACTATAGTCACTCAGTAGCTGGTTTCATAGAAGAATCTTAAGCAGCAGTCATGGCCAGTTCTTGTTGTTTCCTTCTTTCTTTCCGGGTTTTCATGCACCGCCAGATAACGGCGGCGAATATTAGCACCACAAGAATAGGCAGTGCAATGACCAAAGCCAAAAATCCAGAATTGCTGATGCCATATGGGTCTTTTCCGGGATTCCTATGGTAGGGGTCGTAATGATTCAGCGTGCTAGGGTCCCACGACGATACTACCTCACCACTGGTCAGTGTAGGAGGCGGCGGCGTAAGAGTCGAAGCATCAGACGAGACCTAGGTTATGGCCTAGGCCTGATGAACCTTGAGAGTTTCATCGGGGGCCCTGTTGCTATCGCCCTGGTCTAGACTTAATCTTGCTGGCGTTATCGTTTTATTATTCCCCGATTTTTCTGTTGTGCTTTCAACCCACCGTCCGCATTGATTAGGGACTAGTGTGCCAGCTAGCTAGCGTTCCCCTTTGAAGGATCTAAAGACGTAGCCGCTAGTATCGGATAGTTGGTTAGTGTCGTTGCTATTTGCTATTCGAAGGGCACTCGAAAGGCAAGGGATCCGAACCTTTCGCAGTAATAGGCTGTGGATACCGCAGGGGAGTCCGCATCCTCTGCCATTTGATGGTAGATCTATCCTGTAGGATAAACGGCCGGACGGAAGTCTAAGCTACCGTCCCAGCCGGACGGGTAGCATGACGCGACATGGTCCGACACTAGAACGGGCACCGTCGAGCTGTCATCTTTAGTCCAGACCACGCTTGTGCGCTTCCAGTTAGTCTCGCACCCATCCCGTTGCTCAAATGCCGTAGTGAGGGCGACTTGGTCAGTAACTGTTGCTGTCGCCAAGGACGGTGTGGAGTATGAAGACATGATCGCAATGGTTGTGGAACACAAGAATATGGGGCCCCGACGCGTGTGGGGGAGTAGCTTAAATAAAAACAAACACGCTAATAATAGGAACGCCAATAATAACAAACCGACCGGTATCACTCGCAAACCAACTGTCATCAGGCGCGGAGGATCCATGATGTTTCCGATCGGGGATTTTCTGACCAGGGGTCCACGTCGGAATTTCCATACCGTAGCTTAGAGCAGGTAGCTCTGGCGTTAGTGTCGACGTGTCAGATGCCTTCCATGCTATGCTCCAGGCCTCGTGTACTATCAATGTTTGACCTGTGGCTGTATGGGAGGCTGCTTTTGTGTCGACCGTTGTGATTGGGTCGTCGGCGTTCTGGACCCAACGTCCGCAATCCTTTGCATTTATATCACCAGAGACATCGAGCGCGTAGAGATAGTCGTTCAAGAGAGTATAGCCACTATAGTAGAAACCTTGGTTAGCCTCTGCGCTTTGTTCGCAGGAAGGCCAGATAAATGATGGGATAAACCAGACCTATTGCAGCAGTAGGCCGTTGTAAATTGGTCATCATCTTCCTTCACTTCGTAGTAAATCCAGCCGCTGGGACAGACAGCCGGATAGAAGTTGAAGCGATTCTCGGGCACTATATCCTCCCAGCCTGATGGGTAGCATGATGGCACGGCTTTTGATGAAAGAATAGGCACTGTAGTGGTATTGTCACCGCGCATCTCGAGCCCACTTGTGCGCGCCCAGTGGGAGTCGCATCCGCGTGGTTGCTCGAATGGGGTGGTGAGAGCGAGCAGCTCTCTGGCCGTGGCTGTGTCCGTCTCTGTCCTGGCTGTTTTGGTGTTCGTGTCGGTGTCGGTGTCGGCCTCGGTGTTGGAAGACATGATGGGGATAATTGCTCCTTAGACTCGTGCCACCAAGACAGGGAGGCTCACGCCTGGGTGACATGCTAACTTATACCTACCGCACCCACCAATCGCCCTTGCCCACAGTGGAGGGAGACCTGCAAGTCGACCTTCTTCCAGGAGGCTATTGGCGGCACAGGCGACGGGGAGGACCCTGTTAGGTAGCCTCTGTAGTGGAGATTTGTAAAATTTGGCGGGCTGACAACCAACAACGACCTAGCGTCCGTTTGTCGACCAAGTCGAGCAGCGCGACGCATGGCAAGGTTGAACCCGAATACAACATTATGCCCTGCCCTGAGAGTGCCTCGCTGCCAAAAATCTGGAGCAAGAAGAAAGTATTGACTCATGTGCGACGTTTGTTGCTAGAAGAAAGCTTGTTCAGGGTTATGGCACAGCCTAGGCCCAGCCCAGGCTCCGACTGGGCGGTGCCTCGTAGAGCGTAGTTGGCCGTTGACGTAGTCCAAATGTTCTGTGCTTCAGATTTGTGCGTTCAAAGCGCCACCACCAAAGGCGACGAGGTAGTCAGCCTTGCCATCGCCGTCTATATCGTGTAGTCCTAGGTTCTAAGGAGGCATGTCTTTCGGATCAGGTCCAACAGATACAGAAAGCTCTCGGTTCTGTTATCGTTGCTTTCGTTATGCATGTTGCGCGCCTTCTTATTAGAGCCGCTGCTCTCGGACTCCTCATCAACACAGGCGATATCCTTGAAGCAGTCCTTGGACATCGATGCTGTGCCATTGCCTATTGCCTAATTGGGAGTTCGAGGATTTGAGTTTCCTTCCACCGTCGATATCTCTCTAGGCCTTGGCAGCCCCAGTATCATCAAATCAGTTTTACCGCAGCTATCGACGTCTGCAAGCCGAATCATGTCTGCCCTGGCTGACAAGCCCTGGTAGAATGCTGGTTGCGGATGAAGTGTAGTGGGCGCAGTCTCCAATATCCGGCTCCACAGTCTAGCCACTTGTAGGTACGATCGTCCGCGTCTAAGACTAGATCGGCCAACAAGCTTAACTTGAAGCATGCCAAGCGGAATCGCACTAGGCTACCCCCTACATCATCGTTTAAAGAGAACAGGGAATTGCCCTTGCTCAATTAGCCGGATAAGAGGGGACTCACACGATTAAAATGGACCCTGAGGAGTTGCTTTTGAGATGGCGATGGCGCGTTTTAGGTGCGGAGGATATCCGGCTTTACTCGGCATTACGAATCTATGAAGGCCAATAGGAACACCAATAATCGAAGAATAGAGACAACACCAGTACATTCCGGGTCTATCATGATGGTACTTGGAAACATAGTTAATGGTCAGAGCCTTTTGGCGTGGATAGGAATACCTATGTATCTTCCACTAAGCCCTTGTATTGTAAAAGTACCTTGCGTAGTTCAACTGATACAATGATGAATGTAGCCGATTGTTCCCAGTTCCGGGTTTGGCAAACTGCAATCCTACTAGGAGTGCACTGTTGGATATATAGAGTCGTCAGTTAAATTCAAAATAAATATTCCTTTATTTCTAGCCCTTAATGTGGGCGTCTCTGCAGCTGTTGCCCGCCCTCTTCCTTTACCTCTCCTATAACTCCAAATACCATACCAACAGCAAGAGAAACATCGACCTCAGACATAATGGCTAATCCAATCTTTACTAAGTTCATATCAGAGTAGTTTATACTGGCGAAGCGTGATCTTGAGTGTGGCCCCATTACACCCTCGTAACTTCATTGCCTGGAGTCCACCTGGGCAATATCATCAGCTTACTTGTGCAGTTCGACAAGCCAGATGCATTCTTTGTGTCAGCCTTAGTGTTCTGAATTATGAAGGTATATTCTGGCGCTTCGTCATCGTCTTCGTTTGAACTCGTTATTTTCTTTGAGATCTCCACTTTCAGCCCTGCGTCCGCATAGGGCCTCGTACGAAGCGGGTCGCGAGGAAAGCATGCCAGGATTTCGCCAGTTGAAACCACTGCGATGTATGATTAGCTCTTTCTCAAGCTATAGGCGGAGAAATCTATAAGGCAGAGTAAACTGACCACTGGTAACACCACGCCGCGGTGGCCCCGGGTAAAGTCATCACTTTGGCTACATTATAGTAACCCAACCACTGGGACACAACCGGCTAGAAAACCGAAGCAGCTCTCAGTCATGAAGACCTCCCAGCTGGACGGATGAAACGATGCAGTATTTTCATACGACCAAAGTCCTACCATTGGGTTGCGACGGTAATAGGCACAGAGGCTCTGAGACGGATTATGCATTACTCTCTCCTAGTATACCGTGACAGGGTTATGCGCTGTAGGTACCTTGAAGTACTTGGCCTCTACTCTATGTAGCGCCAAGACCAAGTGAGCCACTGTGGCAGATCCTGCCTGCAGCACGTAGGAGATAATATAATGCTACGTACCTATGAGGAATGATGTTTGGTGTTCGCAGGCAGTGGACACCGCGGCCGGTGATAGAGAGACTGAAAGGTTCTGTGGCTGGTTCAGAAAGCCGTTGACCCTTTATCACTCAACAGATACACTGCAGACTTTTATTCGCCTTTCTTAATGTACTTCAGGCATATGCTTTTCACTTGAACAGGGCGTATGCAAAGATAATTGGGAAATGTATTAACAGTTCAGGGGGTAATCAATGCGGATCACGTTCAGCTTTTACTCTCAGCCAACTACATTCTCTGGCATGTAAGAGGCGATGCCTAAGCTTTTACATTGCGGGGAGGATAGTTGAAGTGAGGGCAATAATATAGTTATATCTATCTGACGGATTGACGATCAAACCCTGGAGTGTATGCTCTCCATTACAATGGACTTTAACCTGCTCTAAACGCCTCTCAGTAAGTTTCCAAATGTGCTGACGTATAAGACATGTTCAAAAGTTGAAGCAAAGGTACAAGGACGTCAACAACTCGGGCTGTAGAACTCAGCCAACTCGTTAGCTGGTTTGTCGGCCTGCGAAAATTGGGCAAATGAAAACACGTCTGAGGCCTGCTCGAAGTTACTTGCTTGCGAAGCATAGCTCTTGGTAAAATTGAGATATCAAGACGACGAATAGGAATTTTAAAATTGATCAACTAAATAGAATGCAGCTGTTGATTGTTCGACTATTACCGCCAAACTTGAAGTATCCCTAGCCATGGTAATCATACTTGCCACCAGAGCTACAATGCTTGTCCCAAGGAAGGCCAGAACCGCAGTACGCCAGATGCTTGAAGCCTTGAGTCGGACCAACGAGAAGATAACCGTGCCAGGTTCCTCCATGCGTAAGCTGAAAGCACGTAGTACCACAAAGCTTGTGATTGTTGGAATCGATGTAGTGTTCGATCGCCCCGGCAATAGTCTCCCACTCGGCTGTGGTATCGCAGTGCTTTCCCGTGCCCTGCATCGCATCAGTATCGTTCAAAAGTGTAAGCCAGCTCAGTACACTCACTTGATACCTATACATCACTTTTCCGTCGTCACTGTGCCCAAAGACTTCACTGCAAGAGTGGTGTGTGAATTGTTCCGCAATAGCGCTGCCTATAGGCACCGCATAAGTTTACATAGTAGATAGATCAGATCGGGGAAAGCTTACCGATATCTTTGGAGACAGTCTGTCATGGAAGGAAGGGGGTGTCAGAAAAACAAGATCTTTTTTTTTTTCAACAGCTGAAGCAGTATAAGAGAGAACTTACATAGGCAAATGTTAAAACCACACATCAGTTCGTAACACGTTGCTCCCAAAAGCAATACTTTGAAAGCGATGTTAGACTTGAGCATGGTACGTAGACAGCGACCTTACATCGACATTTCGGCGCTTCTCAAGTGCAGATGGCGACTTCTCTACTGCCAAGTCTGACGAGGCGCCGCATCGTGAGACGTCTGGAAATCCTGGAGACGGTACCGAACTATCTTGTCAGGCAAGTTACTCGGATCGATGTCCGAGATGTCCTCTATGGCGGCTCCAGATGAGATAGAGGGGAACAATAATGTTGGCGTCAAGTAAAGTAGAGAGAAGATCTTCATCGTGGGTATATGAATGGAGCAAATTTCGGAAGATAAGCATGTAGGGACAGGCCGCGGTGATGAATGCAGTGACTCTTTGATCGATGGAGTATTCAAGATGCGAAGGTTGCTGCTTATCCATCGTGAACTTGTCGATTTAGAGGAAGGAAAGATGGTTCTTAAATGTTTCTCTTCTGCTGCTGGTCGATATCTTGCATGTTTTTGTAGATGTAAGTTTGAAAAGTCGCTCATGAAATTCTATGGAATTGAAGGGGCTCAGTTGCATGCACGGCCGCTGGGGTAATCAATTCTCGTATTATGGATGCGGCCTTCTCCGTCGTGGCATTTTTTCTGAGACAATACCGAGTGCAGACCAACACCGCGAAGTGCCGTCATACCCGGTACAAGTGAGCCAACAAGATATCAACCGGAAGATGCCTGAACTATGACAGGGGATACGGGTAGGTCGGTGTACAAAAAGACTCTGTCAAAAGATACGCAGATAGATTTGTTCCATAAACGACTTGCTTTTTAGCGAGTAGACATATCAGCTTTCGTCTCCCAGCTCAGAGGCATCATGAGCCTTGTCGCCAATCTGGTCTAGGGAGTGATCCAGTTGCGATGAAGGTGGAACCACAAACATGGCAATGGATTAGGCAACGTCTTGTAGCGGCCAAGGCTAGATCAACTAGGATGCTCAAATTGATTCTTGTATCCGCATCTATCTCTGAGTAACGGAGGAGTCGAGAAATTGAGGCTGACTGATAACGTCGTGGGAAGTTTGCTAGCGCCTCGGCCACCCGCGCGTATTGTCTTTCTATGTCGATTACCAGCTACTTGATTGAAGCTATTCACATCTTCGCCCTGGGAAGCAGCGACTTTAAAACGTGTCTCTTCGAACATATGAGGAATTTTGATTGAGGACTTCTTTTTCAAGGCGACTAGACCTCTGTTAGAAAAAGATCACCCGTTTGGCCGATTAGAAGATCTTGACCCGTCAATCCCTCCTTCAACAAGCTCACCAATACGACCCTAGCAATGACAGCAAGTATCCAGTATCCATCTCCTTCGAAGCTCTCTCTCTCTTTACTTTACCCCATAGGAGCCACGTGATGAGAAATGGCCTGCGGGACGGATCGGGGAAACACAAAGGCTCCCATCCCAATTGAACCAATGTTTGACAGTGCAATCGTCCTGTTACGTGGAGGTGGAGATACCCCCCTTGCCGTGATTGCCGAGGAGCCGCAAGACTGCGCTGCTAGTTCGGCAATCGAAATTCAGCTTTCACAGGGAAACCCATGTCCTAAGGAGATCCTGAGACAGCCCCGTCAATCTTGGCATGTAGGACTGGACTAGCATAGTAGGGACGTGCTTAGCTCGTCGAGTCTTCCTCTTCACTCGCGTCCCCTGGCAATCTTGATACGGGGCTGATCTCTGCCAACGCATTTTCCTTCAACATAACCCATGCAGAGCGTGATTATAAGGTTCAAGATGGTCATGCGATGGCCATGCTTGAAACGCTTCTTGTCAGTCTGGACCGACAGGACCGTTATGCTAGCGTTGCCACGCCTCTCGTTTCGACCATCACAGTCTTTTCTATTGAGCTTTTCGTGTTGTGATCTACGGCCCCTGTTCGACCGGCATCGTCTTATCATTCCGTTCTCCCGACAAATCCCCTCGATACCTGGCTCGATACTCGCGTCGCATATTCCACCCTCTAATTACTTCGTCTATTGTGATATGGGATTAACTGAGACTAGCACTTGCGTCCTTAGCGGTTATTGTAGCCAGTAGTGGAGCCCTTGTGTCTTAATTGTCTTCATGCTTCTAGGATTGAGAAATGGGAGTAAGAAGCCTAGCCTAGATTGTCTGATACGAATCTAGCTTTTTATCTTGGTCTCATTGCGAAAACCGTCAGGCTCGAGTACTACTAGTCTCTAATGTGTTGCTTATAAGAAGTAATTTAATATTATAAATAAGTAATGCTAGTAAGTTGTATGAAAAGGCATGTTTTTTGTAAAGATGATAGAGTATCCTCGCTGCGGCAGTGGCGTCGCCTTTCGCACTGGACGATGTAGTCGGCCTTGCTATCTTGAGAGGAAATTGACATAGCTACCTCGGTCGAGATCTTTAAGTCTAATATTACTATCAAGCCCTTCAATGTCTGACGAAAAGGTCTTCAACGAAGCCCAATAAGATCCTGGCCATCGCTAGTTATATAAACAAAACGCATACTCATACTCTAGCCCTTGCCGCCAACATCCTTCCACATGCGGATGCTACCGTCGCTAGCAACGGCAAGTAAGTCAGCCACGCCATCGCCGTCCATGTCAGCGAACTGGATCATATCGCCACTGACGCCTTTGATACCCGGAGTGACGGTGCCGAGGTGTTCCCAGTTGCTCTCGCCCTCATTCAGCGCATTGCGGAACGCCTTGACGGCGCCGCCCGCATAGACGATCAGGAAGTCTACCATCATGTCAGTTATACGTGCCTTGTTTAGCTTGTCAGAGGACTGTGAAGCAGTTACCGGTCTTGCCATCGCCGTTAATGTCGCCGAGTCTGGCCCTGTTGGGAGGTATGCCCGGCGGACCAGCCGCGAAAGGCACAGCAGTATCCCAGTTCGTCTTTCTTTTGTCCTTGCCGTTGTTCTGTGTGTTGCGCGCCCATGTCGTGGCGCCGTTGCTCTCAAGGATAACGTAGTCGGCGTACCCATCGCCATCAATGTCCTCGAAGCGGACCTTGGACTGGGATGCCAGGGGTGGTGCCCACTTGGTGTCGAGGGGTACAAATCTTTTTCCGCCGTTGGCACCGGTATTCTTCCAGACCTTGGCTGCGCCATTACTGTAGAGGACAATCAGATCTGCCCTGCCGTCGTTATCGACGTCTGCAAGCCGAATCATGTTCCCCTTGACACGCTTCCAGACCGGGTTGATGATGCCAATGCTCGTCCACTGATTGGGTCTGCCTCCATTGATCCAGGCCCGCATCGTGCCATCACTGTCAGCGACGACGCAATCAGCGATGCCGTCGCCGTTGAGATCGGCCAAAAGCACCTTCTTGCGGCTGCCGTTCTCTACAGGCCCACGGATGGTGCCAACCGACTCCCAGGTGCGGAAGGCCTTGGAGACCGCGCCGTTGTCCTTGCCAGCCAACCATCCGAGACCCATGCCCGGAACGTCACTTGCGCTCACATTGACAGGGTCCTTCAACCAGCCACGAGAATCGGCCTCTTGGATCGCCTCAAGCCAAGCATTTGCCATCTTCTCGTAGCCTCTGTCGTTGGGGTGTTTTTGATCCCAAAGGTCACTGGTGGTGATGTTGACATGTACCGGAAGGATATGCTTCCCTTGCCTTTGCCTCGACTCGATAAGCGACTCCACTTGGGGATTGAAACGGTCCGTATTGACTTGCATCGCGGGCTTATTGGCCCAGATGACAGGGGCAACAAGGACAGTGACGTCGGGAGCATTCTCCAACAGGCCGTCGATGATGGACTGCATGAGGTCAATGGCAATATCAAGGTCGCGATTCTTATCCATGTTGTTTGTGCCAGCATGGACAAGAACCACGTTGGGACGAGCCTTGATAGAGTTCGTCCAGTACCTGTTGATGTCGGCGAGGTACTCTCCGCTATGGCCCTCGTGGTCATTGTCGACCATGTTGCCGTCTCGGCATGTGCCGATCATGTCGACTTCGATGCTGTCGTTTGAGCCGCCGCTCAGGAGTTTCTGTCGTAGTGGGCCTCGGTAACCAACAATACCAGAAGAGCCGCTACCCTTGGTAATGGAATCTCCGAGAGGCATGATACGGAGATTTGGGAGCCCTGCCACTAGTGGTAACAGGTTGGCTATAAGCACCATCGCCAAAGGAAAGGTTACCCATCGTGTAGGAAGCCCCATGAGGAGCCCTGAAAAAAAACAAGCAAGTGTACTGAAGAAGTGCCAAAGAGTGCGGGAAATAAATGCAACAGTATAGTGACCTTTAAGCAGCACATAAAAGGTATATTAAATGAGTGTGACAGTATTGACTGTTAAGCAGCATATAAAAGGTGTCGAACAAACGGAAGCATTACTGAATAAGAAGAGACTGGATGAACGTCGAGGAATAAAGGTTCGTGTTACGATAGCCACTGGAATTAAGGCTTAAGAAGTAGAACATGGGTATAATAGCAAGGAATTAACACTTGATCTGGCTATGGTCATTGGAATTGAGGCATGAAGTCTAGAATTCGATCCCCTAAACTTGTGTTTCTTTACAAACGCTCCGTATGTCAGCTGCCAAGCCAGCCACCTAGCAACTTGACTTGAGATTACTTTCCATACCACGGCTTCCCAGTTGTTTACCCCTTTCGGTGATATTTCTCAGGGACGCTTAATAAAAGACTTCATGTGTACGGTCTTGGCAGCGTGTTGCAAGCCACCTGTTGGTGGTACTGTGAAAATCATTTGCCACGGCCGCCTCCTTACGTCATGAGTTCGCTTCCTCCTGAATACATTCCCCGCCTTGGACAGGACAAAGGCCTCCCTTTCTGGCTCACCAAAAGGGTCTGTTATAACTCCTGGCTAATCCTGTCTCAAACCTCTGTTTTGAATAGGAAAATGGCGCACTACTCCTCGTCGACCTGGAACATGTGGGGATTAGGTGTCGCCTGTTCTTGGGCGGCACTCGGCCTCGTCGCCATCTTCGACCCTTGTCGAACCGCCAAGCTCTTCGGAATAAGCGCACCCACAGACCACGAGGCGAATCATGAGAGCCTTGTCGGCTTCTCGGCGCTAATCGGCTCTCGAGATCTAGCTATCAGCTTAGCCCTGTTTTTGCTTGGCAGGAAGGGCCGGAACGAAGCCATGGGAGCTGTTATCATGAGCACCATGTGCGTCAGTGTAGCTGATGTGTACCTTGTACTACGAAGACAGAGCTACTCAGAGTAAGTCGACATAGCCGTTTTCCCCTGATTTCTTGGCTCTAGGTGTCGTTTCTGCCGCAACGGACAAAAGAAAGTGATTCCAGCTGCACACGCGGGATCGCGATCGGTGTTTGCTTCTTCCGTACGCGGTCAAACAGTTGACCGAGGCTTGCGCATAGAGTCTAACAAGATTCATCTCATATGCCATGATGCCTCGCGGCGGAGGGCAGCTGGAGCAGACCGTGTGCCAAGAAAGACAACACCAAGCACCGAGTCACCCCAGCTCACCTTTTGTCGGATAATAGTACAGTTCCGGATGCCAAGCCCGTACCATGTTTGTGTGTCTCACAAAATTGGATGGAACCAACAGCGCGTATCTCCCTGGTAAAAAAAAAAAAAGAAAAAAAGCCTTTTCAGTACAGTCATTTGGACCCCAACAGATGTTCTAATCCAGCCTCCGACGCCTTCTCATCCGCCAGGGCGCAAAGCATCCTCCACTCCTCGCTGCTCACCCTGCTCACGCTCAGCCTCGACTGTTTGAGAAGCTGCATAGCCTCCAGGGGCTGTCCCGGCTTGCCCAGTTCGCGCAGCTCCTTGAGATAGATGGGCACAGCAAACTTTTTGCGGAACTCGACGTGGACCAGGTCCCATCGAGGCTTTTCCTTTGTCGACTTGGGGTCGTAGTATGGCGCTCCAGGTCGACGTGCGGATACTTTGATACGCAAGAATCAGACAAAGGTCGTGTGGTCAGAGAGTTTGGCTTCTTACCATCTTCGGAAAACTCCTTGACAATCTCCATGGTTCCCACAATGCCTGGTTCCTTGCAGTTGCTCGCGTAGAAAAAGGCCAGATCGCCAGCGTTCATGTTTCTCATGTTGTTGCGCGCTACGCCAAGTCAGTTGTCTCGAGCCACAAATCCCGCTACTCGGGGTACACACCCGCATATGCTCTGATGCCTGTTCGCAAGTCAGTCACAGTACATCGGTAAAGCCGGGCAAGCAAAAACGCACCATCCCAGCCCTCTGGTTTGTCTTTGTCTCTCAGGTCGTCGATGGAGAACTTGACATCGATGCCGTTTTCAAAGCGCGATTCTGGCTCAGCTTTCAGGAGCCAATACCACTGGCCATCATGCCGAGGTGCATCAGGGTTGGTCGTCGGAATAGAGTCCACATCCGGATCTTCTGACGCCACTCGAGAGCCCTTGGGTGGGTCTTGTTCGTCTCGGGCGCCGTTGTTCGCCTTGGACGCACTGGATTTGGTAGGGGCTTGAGTCTTGGGCCTCCCTTTGGAGGTTTGTTTCTCTTGTACTCCCTTGCGTGCATTGTTTTGAATATCTGCATGGTCCTGGGCAGGCGCGTCAACCTTCCGGCCCTCTTTGGAGGCTGCTTGGCGCAAAGACCGTCTTTTCGGGATGCTCTCATCTGCAGCGCCTGAGTCGGCATTGCTTCGTTTGCTGGGTGGCATGTTGGCCGTCTTAACTTGTCTTTTCTGGAACGATGGGGATGAGGCTTGGCCTCTGCTTGCTCAGGACATGCGTGCACGAGACGCGTTTGAGGCTTAGCAAGTTGCGAACAGCCACACTCACCAGCCACATTTGGCGATTTGCCCACGAGGTTCGAGTGAGTGCGAGATGTGGATTTAAACTGAAACACAAGCTGGAGAATTTAGAAAAGAAAGAAGGATTGAAAACAGCTAGTATGGCAAGAAATCCTTTATTTTACTTGGTGATGCCTTTTCGTTCCCGTTAAAATGCTGATTTCGCTAATGTTTCTGTCATGTATCCCCCGTGCGCTTCAAAGTGACCCTCCGAACGAACCAAATCTTCACAAGTCATAATAGTTGTTGTCTTGAAAAAGACGACCAGTAATACTAGCCACTGTCCGTCAAGACTGCGTACAGAAACTCAAAAGTCCCCTGCAACTCGTCCTTCTTGCCGACCTCGGTCAGCATGCATTCCAGGTGGTTCCGTATCGTCTCTGTCGAGTAGCCTTCATCCAAAGCATCAGTTTCAATATCAAGCTCTTCCTGTATTTCTTTCAGATGCCCCGTAACATCTTGGAGAGCATCGGGATCAAGGTTGATGAACTGTGAGTGCGACAGATTCTTTTGCGGAGCAGACGAGAACTCTGCTTCGATCCAGTCAGACCCGTGGTTTGTGAGGATCGTGGAGATGACCTCGAGGATGGGGTTCATGGACCGCAAAAGGTCAGACAGGTCGCTATTCTGTGATGACAGCGAGTGGTGCAATTTGGCCAAAACCACAGAGAGCATGTGGATGCGGTCTTTCAGATCGTACAGCTCTCGACGGATGCGAGACACGGTGGGATGAGGCGGCTCACGGCGGGGCTTTGGTTTGCTCCCAACATCCCCAGGTTGTTGTCGCGGAAAGCTCATCCATCGAGTGCGAAACTCGTCAAAGTCTCTAGAAGCTGATTAGTACCTGTCTTGCAATAGAACGGATTGGTAGGTAGACTTTACGCCTTCAGAATCGGCAAGAACTCGACAATCACAGCTTGCGAGTCTTCTAGACACTCTAGGCAAGCAGCTAGAGCCGCTTTCGTGCGTACCGGTAGCGATCTTGAGCTCAATGGGAGAGCAATGGAAGCAGAATCAGCGCCTGACTTCAAACGTCGCAGCTCACCCTCGGCACGGAGGAGTTGGGTCCTGAGGCCGGCGATCCAGTCAAAGACGTTGGGGCTCAGCGGCGTGTCCCCACCGCAAACAGGCCAGTGTTGCACGTATACGTCAAGCATCTTCTCGAGCTCTTGGACATGTGGTAGAATCTCGCGACATGTCGACTGTAAGAGGAATAAAGTGGACACTTGCGATTGGCCTATCTCGTGCGCTAGGCCGGCGACGATCTCGAGAGACTTTGCTGCGGAGTTGCAGGCAGCTCGGTATTCTTTCGGCCCCGTTTCGTCGGTCGAAGCAGGCTCTACATCTAACGGGAGTTCTGCTGTCTGCCCTTCCAGATTACTCTCGGCAGTCTCGCCAGGAAGCGTCGGCCGCTGTTCGCTAGGGGCGACGCTGACTTGCGGGGGACATCGGGGGCCCAGATCGTCGTTTTGGGGCGGTGCAGGGGGTTCGCGTGGGGAAATTATGGGGGATCTCGGTCCTGGGCTCGAGTACAAGTCTTCGTCATCGGATTCTGCAAATGAAAGCACGGACAAGGCGCTATCAATCTCTTGCCAATCGTCGGTGATGGAGTCGCGATGGGCATGGGCCATGGTCATGATGAGATAATGGAGGATGTTGTACAGACAGACAAAGTTGGGAATACAGCGAGACAGAAGAAGAAGAGTAAGCGTTGTACGCAGCCTGATGTAGGACTCTAGGCACCTATCGACGGGTGTGCATGGGCTGAGGATGATATGCAATAACCCGACAAACAACAGCTTATGGGGTTAGTTTACATTGTTGAGGCATTCTTCTGTACCACGCAAAACAATGGCATTGCACGGCATTTGCATGGCGATGAGGTTTGACCCAAGCGAACAAGTATTGCTGGATCCGCGAACAGACACAAGGGATCTACTCTCAGTAGACACTCACTGTCTGTCTACCCCTGGACGAGATGTGCATTGGCGGAAGAAATCTGCCCTCTAATTAACAGCCTCGGCTTGCATCGTGGCTTACACACTCTTTCGTAATCATCCAAAATGCCAGCCTCATCGCATCCCGCCTCCACGCCGACCCGATGACCAATATCCTCCCGCGCGGCTATGACAACGCAACGGCGAGCAAATGCCGCACGGCAAATCCTCAATGCCTGGTGATTCGTCCACTATTTCTCCGGGGACTGGGGGTTGCCGATCCACCACCAAATTAACTCGTATCATCCCCAGGCACAGCCATGGCGCCTGCGGCAAATCACAGGCTTCTTGACAGGGACATGGTCAACATTCTATGGGGCATGAAGCCGAAACCTTATGCAAGGGCCTGGAAGTATTCGTACGGTGCATCAGTCAATGGCAGGATGCACGGCAAAATGAGGACACTCCTTGCCAACGACGGCGTGTCTAACTTTGGGAACGGGCCGACGGGCAGCCATGGGCCTCAACTATAACATGGAGCTCATCCCCGTGCCTGCTATCTTATTTTCCCTCGTCGCCAGCAACACCTTTCCCTCATACTCTTTATCCACTGCTCATACACAATGCTCGGCCATTGCATCGTCCTCGCGGCTCTGGCTTGCGGCGCCGCCAGCTACGACCAAGTCCTCGGCTTCAACACCGTCGTCGAGCATGAGACCCGCAGCCTCGACCGCATCTACAAGGCCGCCCTTGCAGAAGGCGACACCGTCACACTCTGGCACGGAGGAGACGAGAGCAACCAGCAGGATGGCCTAAAGAAGGCATTTGAGAAGCGATTCCCCGGCATCACCCTCAACGTTACCGTCGATGTGTCCAAGTACCATGATGGAAAGCTCGATCGGCAGCTCGCAGCGGGTAAGGATGCAGTCTACGTCGACAGCATCATCCTCCAGACGCTGCACGACTACCCGCGCTGGGCCCAGGAGGGTGCGCTCCTGAACTACGCCCCCAAGGGGTTTGAGGCTATCGACCACGCCTTCAAGGACGACTCTGCCGCGTGGTATGGTGTCTATGTCTTTTTCTGGTCCGGAGCGTGGAACACGGACAAGCTCCCCGGTATCAAGCCTCCTCAGGAGTGGGAGGATTGGCTGCGGCCCGAGTTCAAGAACAAGCTTGTCCTCACTTATCCCAACGACGACGACGCTGTCCTGTGGGCGTACTACCTGATGTAAGTTGCGACTAGATGCTCAGCCCTCCTTTTCTAGATAACTACGCCAATGCTAATACTTGATGTTCAGCCTGCAACAGTATGGCGCATCCTGGCTCGACCGCCTCCTAGCTCAGAACCCACGATGGGTCCGCGGATCAGCAACACCCGCAACCCTCATCGCCAACAAGACCAGCAAAAGCGCCGCCTACTTCGCCGCCAGCGGCAGCTTCATCAACTCGGGCAACATCCACTTCTCGCAGCCAACCAAGGGCAAGTACGTCTCCTGGCCCCAGACCGCAGCCATCCTCAAGGACGCTCCCCATCCCGAGGGCGCCAAGCTGCTGCACAACTTCCTCCTCAGCGAGGAGTATCAGACAAGCCCGGGGATGTGGTCGGTACGTCACGACATCCCCACGCCCAAGGGCTTCCCGGATCTCTGGAACGTGACTGCGACGAACCCTGCCGAGTTTGCGAGGTTCATGTCGGATCGTGCCCTGGTTGAGAGGTTCAGGTTCTATATCGAGGACCGCGTGGGAACTCCTCAGGGAAAGAGCTCTCTCATCGATGGAATTTAGCGATCTCTTCTGCTGATGTAAAGACGCAACGAGAAGGTCACGCGATGAAACGGAGTCGACGAGCTTGATGACATCAGAGGATCCAATAGAGGACTTTGTTCTTATTTGATCTTACACAATGTGAAATCCTTGTTTTTGTTTCCGAGTCTAGTTGATAACTTGATAGGGCTTGAAACAATTCTTTTCGGGCACGCAGGTTCAATAACGAACGATAAAGTGCTCTCGTAACTTGCTCACATCATGCAAACAACCAAACGCACACTAAATCTCGAAGAACCTTCAATCTTCTTTGTTCAATATTATCATCTACAAATGTCTCTGAAATTTACATGAATCCCAATATGCATATCGGCTTGAAGTGTAACACATTCACACCCAGCACCATCTCAGCTAGTCAGTCTCCAATGACAGCTTAGTTGAGGGCTCGTGCGTGGCGGCGGGCTTTCTTGGAGCCGGCGTTCGCCTTGAGCCACTCAATGAAGGTGTCGAGGGTAAACGTCTCGGGGAGCGAGCTGGAACCCTCGTTGTTGTTTGCCTCCTCCTGGTCGTTGCTGCCGGTGGCGGGCTGAGTGGCTGAAGGGACCTCGGCGGCGGCTGTGCTGGCAGCGTCGTTGCCCTGAACAGCGGTAGCAGGCTCAGTGGGAACAACAATAGATGTGATCAGGCTGGTGGGGGTCGCAACCGGAGTAGGAGTGACGGGAACGGGAGTGGCAATGGTCGAGTTGGCGGGGACGACGGGGCCGGTAGGACTGCCGGATCCAGATCCCGAACCGGAGCCAGAGTCAGAGCCATACAGAGCAGGTCCAGGAATCTCATAGCTGGAGAGTTCTCCGTAGGGCTCAAACATGATACCGGAGTCGGTAGCAGAGTACAGCTCAGTGCCCAGGACACCAACTGGGTTGTCAGAGCCGCCACCTGTAATGTCAATGTTGAAGCACTGGGGGTAGTTCTGAGCGCCGTTCTTCTGGCCAGCTGCGTGCATGGCAATGATCTCGTGGCGGAAGACGTAGCTGCCAGCAGCCAGCGTCTCGGGGACAGTCGTCACCCACGTGTTGTTGTTCTCAATGAGATCGGTAGCAGCCCACTTCTGCGTCGCAATGTCAATGCCGGCCTCGTCAATCTTTACCCACTTGAGGGACGCCGGGTCCGCGCTGGAGCAGTCGCCAGCGCACTTGGCGACGTAGGTGAAGACAGGGCCTATGTGAGACTCGGGCCACTCGGACCACTGGAACTCGACGCTCCCGCCGGCCTTGACCGAGGCGGACGTGGCGCCGGGCGCGGCCTTGATGTGGCAGCTGATGTCGGACGTGCCGTAGGCGTCGGGGGCGACGAAGCCGTTGTCGAGGTTCTCGGCAGACCAGGCTGCGATCTCGGGGACCTCTCCGCCCTGCTGCTTGGCGTAGTAGTAGTCGTGCTTGTAGCCCTGCTGCTGGACTCCGTCAACCTTGAAGCCGGTGACGGTTCCGTGGCCGAGGGCGACAGTGGCGAAGGTGCCGACGAGAGTAGCTGCGATCTTGAGAGACATGATGTTGGGTTGTTGAAGAATGAGTGGGAAGGAGTGTTTTGTGTTTGACGTAGAGTCGACGAGGTCAGATATCAAATGGTGTTTTTAGAGAGAGAATAAACCAGCTTCACACAGTGAAGAAAAGAAGGGAAGAGTGATGCACACAAAAAAAGAATGGAAACGAAGGTTGAGTTGGGAATGCAAAAGACAGAGTTGAAGAGGACGACTCACTGGTTTCTGCCCTTCCTCGACCTCTTTTATACCCTTTTGCACATCAGTCCTCATACTCCCCTTCATCCTCCTTTCACCATGCCTCCCGCAAAGACTCCTCGGCTGCCAAGTAATAAGCTTAATTCAGAGTGGTGGAATCCGCGCTTCGTCTCACAGTCGTGGAGAGCTCATCTGTTTTGGGGAGACAACTCCGAGCCAAGACAGCAGGGGTCAGCAAGCCCCTCGACACTTTTGGGGACCAAATCTGGCCTTAAGCGCGCGGCCAAGGAAGTCCAAGATATGAGATTGGCTTGCCCTGAGCTGAACTGTCGCTTGTCCATCCAGCTGTTTCAGGTATAGCCGGGGCAAGGCCTCTGCAAGTTGGCGCTGGGGGCCGATCTCTGCTCTCTTGAGATACCATCTCCGATGAACTGCTTAGCCAAGAGTGCAACTGCAATTAGAATCTGCAGGCACGCAGAAAATAATTCCGTCTTTCGCGTCCACAGTTAGAAGCTCAATACTGTGTGAGTAAACCGATTGTTAGGAGTTTTTAACGCTTTCTGAGTGTTCAGGTCAAAGGTTAGGTAGGTCGTTTACGTTAATGGCCAGTCATTTGGCATATTCTCATCCAAGTTTAATGAGCTGGATCAGACTAAAAGAAAAGCTCGGTGCGTTGATGCAATGTGCCGAGCATCCGAGTTCTTGAGAGGCCAAAGACTGTTCATTTTTCCGAAGGTGACTGCGGCTTGATAGTTAGAAGTTAGCTCTGATTTGGAGGATCACACAGAACGAGGATAAAGGGATAAGGGCAAATTCTCGGGTCCTCAAGCGCTTGAGTTCGGTCAAAATATCATAGGCTTGTCTTAAATCGAAACGCAAAACATCAAGCCTGTCCCTCGGAGAATGAGATTGCAATAACTGGTGACTCAGCACGATGACTACAGCGACGCTATAAAGACAAGATCAACAGGTTATTCATGATTAGTTCGCTTTTTTCCGTCTCGTTGAGTCGTTTTATCCACCCGAAGCAAGTCTAAAAAGAGGAATCCATGGGCGGAATGAAGTCTACAATGACCCATCAAGATGGCGACAATCTTGCTACAGCAAAAGCGCTCAGGACAAGTAAGTTTTTTTCCACAATTTCGCAAAGTTGAACCACAGTTGGCCAACTCGCATATCCCTGACCCCTTTCAACCGTTTTTTCCCCGTAAACGGTTCCATCTCGTGGGGGGGGGCTGGAATGCGGCCCCTCACCGCGCATCGTGGCTGGCGCTAATGCGATCGAGCTATCGACGCCACCACGATCTATTGATCTGGTGTTTCGGGAACTAGTGTGTGTAATCAAGAATAGAACAGCCTTGGAGATCCCTGTCTGGGGATGGTATCTGGGACTTCAGACGTACTTGGTGAGCAGACTACAAGATATGCTCTGGGAACTCAAGGGAAACGCATACCTGGTTTTGATACGAGTCCAGATTACGGGTCTCGGCCGCTCAGCTGATGTTTCTGGTTCCTATATTCCGAGTGGGTCAACGAGGTACAGCCCTGGTTACAAGTCAATCACTTCCAACTTCAGCCTTTACGCTACTAGGATCAAAGTCAGCCGCACTAATTACACGGATAGCACATATAAATATTTTGAATCACAACTTGGCAACGACAAGTTCAGTCACAGGATTATCAACTTCACAAGGACTAAACTGAAGCGTATTAAGAGATGAAGTGCTTTAATATTCAACACTATATAATTCAAGAACCAGTAACAGAGTTACCCCTCTTGCTCAAGATATTATGTAACTCTAGGGACTAAGAAATTTACAAAAGAAGGGCAGCAACTCCAGCGGCAGCGACAGCCATCTCGATGCTTCCCATGAGGCGGCCAGCGGCGGCAGTGACGGCGCTGGCCGCCTCATGGGAAG
>JADBHU010000129.1:0-11755 GCA_017140155.1 Fusarium devonianum | reverse complement strand
GATCATCACGATCCCCCCCCCGCCGACCGCCTCAACGAACACCCAGTTTGCGGGCTTACAATACTTTTTGCTTTGCTCTTGGCGATGGCCGCGCCTCCGCTTTCCACCTGAAACGCCGCGACAAATCATCTGATCCGACTGGGGGAATTCGCAATTATGCCGCCGGAAAAGAGCTGCTGGGAAATATACAGGAAACAAGGCTCTGGGGCTAGAAGAAAAGATCGGCGGGCCACCAGCCAGCGGTGAACTTTTGTTGAGACAAGAGACGCCCTCTTTTTTTTTTAAGCATGCTTGTGTGAGTTTGAAGTAAGCATAGATTTTAGGCTGAGAAAATTCCACCGTGAAAATACAACCTTAACGTGGGTTCCTTGACCGGGATCATCAGGGAATGTGAAACGTGAAGCATAGTGCCTTATCTCTAACGTGAGCACACCTTGTTTCAGGTAGCTACCCTACAAGCCGACATTTCTTCATGTCTTTCATTTTGTGATGGAAGTAGAAGACGACAAAGATTGCATTAGTTACTACTACTAAGAAACATGAATTATTGTAAACATCATTCCATCTTAAACGTCATCTTCGCCGAGGGCTGCTCACTCCAACCCTCGCACTCGGAAGCTAGGCATCCGAAGCTAAAATCAGTGAAAATGCCATCAACATTGGGTGAATCGATGAACCGGATGCACTCGCGCCTGAGTGCGACGGGCCTGTCGACATGAACGCATTCTGGACACGGACAGTGAGTTGGGCCATCCCCATTATGGGGGGCTTTGCGGAAGACGTCCCAGTTCTCCAGCACATATCTCGTCGTCGGGAGCGCCAGCTCGTTCATGGCGTCAAAGGATTCTTGACAGCAGTTTAAGCAATCCCACCACCTGTTGAGCCAGACTGTGCGCTCGTGGGCACGACCATGAAATATGAACTGCTCCGTTGACCACTGCAGCCTCCATTCTGCCAAGTTCCGGCCATTGCCTTGATACCGTATGCCTTCTGGGTAGTGTTCCAACCACTTCTCCCGGGGACAGGCCTGGCTCGGCAAAGCTGACGAATCCGTAGCCCACTCAACAGCCCGAAGATGGGGGCAACGGCCCCGGAGTGCCAGAGTATGCTCGTGTGTGTACGGGTTGAACAGTGATCTGAGGCGTTTGGTTATCTCAGACGCTGCTCCCAAGAGCGATCCGCAGCCGTTGGATCCTATTGACTCCGCTCGGGCAAAGGAATTGGCTTCTGTGGCATCCATAGTCTTGAACCGATGTAGGCGCAACAAGTCCAAGTGGCCGCCGACAGGTCCAGCTATGTTGTCTAGCCAGAACTGATATCTGTACTTTAAATTTGCTGCGTCGTAGTTGATGTTCTCCCAAAGATGCTGTGCCGGTATTGGCCAACTACCCGGCCATCTGCGAGGCTGAACAACTGTGAGACGCCTACTAGTCATCATCAGGGCAGAGCGTGCAACTAGCTGATCACGGTGCTGGCAAGCTGTGGCCAGTCGGCTCAGCAATGGTGTCTTATCCTTACCCTTCAGCTCTCGGTGCCAAGCGCGGAGATATCCTTGATCCTGCTTGTTCTGTCTGTAAACGTGTCCTCGAGGCCACGTGATAAATTCAACGGTTGGTGGGCGATGGAAGCATGGCGGATTGCTCATCAGAAAATACTCGTAGAAATAGGGCATTTGCCCTACTGAAACGAGCTCTTTCCTAAAGTTCTCCTGTAAAGATTTTGGTGACCGGCATTCCCAGAAGTTCTTTGCGGTCTTGTCTGGCTGACCCGGCCTCAACTTTTCGGTGGTGAAGGTGATGGTAACGTCGCTAGGATTCTCAGAGTTGGCGTTCTGGGTCAGTGAGTGCACCGAGTGGTAAACGTCTCCAATCTTTGCAATCATCATCATGAAAGCTCCAAGGAAATGACCTCGTCTCGGGGCCTCCAAGCAGATGTGGACTTCATCGACATGGGCTATTCCCATAAGCCGCTGCACAAGGGGGTCGTCCATGTCCTTGACAGAGCTGACAGCACGGTAGGTAAACCCTCTGGCTTCCCACGAGTACTCAAATTTGAGCCAGACACCTCGGATATATGTCGAATCCACCCATATCCTGAGCTTGCGTAGCTTGGAAACGTCCTTGTGGATGCTGCAGTGGTGGAGATATTCATCATTTGTCTGGCGGCAACACCTGACGAGACCATTGGAATCTTCAGTTGCCGCGGCAAAGGACCAGAGCATGTCTCTGAGCTCGTAGGGAAGAGTGAGGAGGTGAAGAGGGCCTTCCATGGTCAAAATATAGGAGTGACCTGTCTATCTGCGGGTTCTTGGCTTGTCCTCTTTTCGTTTACGGGTCATACGGAGACTGGCTGTCCCATTCGAATGTGTAAAGAAATGGGATACAAGTAGAAAAAGAGAGCGGACGATCTTAGCTTTATATTTAAGACCATGGCAAAGTTCTAGGACCGATGCAGAGCTTAATGTATTTCCGAATGTCTGATGAAAGCATAGAAGCAAGTCAGCCTTCGCATGTGCAGAAACGTTCTATTACGTTGGGAGGTACGTCTGACACTTACTGGCAATCAGAGCCTACGGCCAATTCTTAGAGTATGATGGCATGCATGGGCGTCAAGTCAATAGAAACCCGCGACCATACGAGGACAAGCAGGTCTGGAGCAGTATCCGAATAGTGCATGTGATGCTAGAATACTTCACGGAGACATTTATGGCTACCGATCATGCCTGGTCTAATAAAGCCCGAGTCTAGACTTACACTGACCTCAGTCTTCGACGATCGAAATGCAACTAGCAGGTGCCCTCTAAACAGCATATGGGTAGTACTTTCCGGCAGAAGTGGAGGGTTCCAGCAACGTGATCGCTACCTGAAAGGCGAATCAAGTTATCGAAGCAACGATGAGGTGTTTACTGACGTAGTCCCATGTGACGCGTCTCTCTACCTAGAGTTGGAAGTCGTGGTGCTCGACGTGGAAGCTGCGTCGTTCTGACCTGCATAGTAACAAATCAGAGGTACTTATATCGACTGGTCCCATGTTTGCGTTTCTCTCTTTTTCCTCTTTTCTTTTATCATAGCCAATCTCCATCTTCATTTCCATCTTCATCTCCATCCTTGTATCCGTCTCCGTCTCCATCCTTGTATCCGTCTCCGTCTCCGTCTCCGTCTCTATCTCTATCTCTACCCCTAACCCTAACCCCAGTCCTAATCCTAATCCTAATCCCAATCATAACCTAACCTCATTCCTAATCCAGATACTGATCCAGGTCCTAACCCCCTTGATTTCTTATTATTGCTATTCGGCATCATGTCTTAGATCGCTAACGAGGCCAGCAGCACTCAGTCCAGCCAAGTGGCCGTAGCTTCTGACCTTGGCCAACTGATCCGGCTGATTGAAGACAAACTGACCAAAAGCAGCAATACTAACATCTGCCTTTCGGTAAAAGACGCATCGGAGCTGGTTCGGGCTCTGGGGAGACCTGGAAAAGAGGAGGAATCGTGGATGTGGGAGCTCGATCTGGGATGACGACGAGGATGCGTTCCCAGGGATCAAATTTGGAGAGGAGGAATGAACTCCCCAGTTAAGTCCCCCCCCTTCCCTCCAATCCCGTTTCATTCGTTTCTTTCTTTTATATTTCTCTCTTTTCTTTCTTTTCTGTTCTCCCAGCGTCTTGTTTTGTTCTTTCTTTCCTTTGCACCAGTATTGTTATGGGTAACGAAGCCGGACTCTATACCTCCACGCGGTGTTACCTGGAAACTCCCATGGTAATAATTACCATGGGTGCTAACATAGAGACGCAAAACCTCAATCTTGGATGTAATTAGAGAGCTTCAACCATGCTGAATCAAGTTGACTATGACATCTGGGGCCGCCTGCGCTCGTTGTTTTCAAGTGACACCAGTATATAAGAATCACAAACTACGAATATTGGGGCATGGTCTCTCCCTACTAGGCACAAGTCATCTGGTATCGGATACATGGATTATATTATGCAGTACTATTACTAGCGAGGTATCCACTTTACACGACTACAACAATTACAAAGCATCTATACCTCCAGGCCTTGCACTTCCTCGTAGACAGGGATCCTCCAAGATCCCTTGTTCTCCGGCAGAATAGCAAGCATCAACTTGTCGATCTTCAGCTTCGAAATGATAGCCGCCACCGCCCATATAGTCTTGACGCCAAGGTTCGTCTCGGGATACGCCATGCCAGGGATGAACGAGGGTATCTTCTGGGTCTGCTCGACATACGGTCTCAGAGTCTCCTCGTACGCCTCCAGCGCTCTCGGGATATCGTGACCGTGTCTCCCAATCTCTCCGCCGAGCACACTGGCTCCAACCAGGGCCAGTGACGTTCCCATGCCCGTCAGCGGCGAGGGTGCGTACCCTGCGTCTCCGAGGAGCACGACCCGCCCCTTGGACCACGTCTTTGACTTGATCTGCACCATAGGCTGGCAGTAAAAGTCGTCGGCTGCGTTCATGGCCTCGATGAGCCGGGGCGCTTGCCAGCCGGCGTCTTCGAATATCTCGCTCAGCAGCTTCTTCTGAGCGGCGGCGCCCTTGTTCATGGCCTCTTCGAACTCCTTCTCGTGCGTCATGGTCATGAGGTACGCCTGGCCGCGATCCTTGCTGTGCCAACGTGTTGACATGGCTCGGCGGCGCGGGGCACTGTACACTTTTGCTAGGTTCTCATCTTCCGGTGTTCGCGCGAGGCCATAGTAGCAGCCGTTCAAGCCCAGGAACCGTGTGTGGGTTGCTTCCGGCTCGTCTTTGAACAGCATCCGGCGAGTCCTCGAGCCCTGGCCGTCCGCGACGACGAGCAGGTCGTAGCTCTCTGAGTCTCCTTCGGAAAACTTGACGTTGACCTTGTCGCCAACGTCCTCAAGGCTCTCAATCGATGCACCGAAGCGGAATTCTGTCTTTTCCTTGGTCGCATTGTAGATGATTCTGCACAGGTCCCCTCTCATGATCTCGTAGTCGCTCGTGAAGCCCTGTCTACCCTTGCCAGATTCATTCTTTCCGAAGAGGGCGACTTGTTTCCCGTCGGGATCGACGATCTGCAATCCTCCTTCGTCAACAGCATGATTTGAAATTTCTTCCAAGATACCCATCCGCTTTGCGGCCTCAATGCCTTGTCCCCGGATATCGAGCTGCTGGCCGCCTGTGCGCAGCGAAGGAAATCGCTCGAGGACGGTGCATGAGTGACCCAGGCGAGATAGCCAGAAGGCGGCAGCAGGACCAGCAATGCCGCCGCCGGAAATAAGGATCCGGAGTTGGCTCATTGCCTAATGGAAAGGTGAAGTGATAGGTGATGGGTAGTGAGCTGAGACCGAGCTGAGCTCAATGAGACGTGGTGTTGCTATTTCTTTTGATATGATCTAGATGCCTCTGGTTGAATAGAGACCAAGGGTGTAGATATATATAAAATCTGTAAACGAAGAGACCATAAAATCTGCTGCGGTGGTATCGCCTAGGGGTAACATCCGCAAGGTCTTTTGCTATTAAATCTGGCCGACTCGGACTACGGCTCGTTGTCGTGTCCGAGCGTACGTCATTGACTTGGTGTGCGAGTACACAGCGGGTACAAGCTAAGACCTGAGCCTGTGAGCTGAGGAAGACTGTGCCTTCATTTGCATTGCAATAGGCATCCAGGAAACTTCGGCATCTTTCAATACGAGGAAACGGCAGTGGGAGGGATGAAGTAGTTGTCCCGGTTTAACTTATAGATTCAACGCCAAGAGGTTCAACGGGCCTCCAGTCTAAAGGAGAGTCGATCGTAGCGGGACACGCCGCGATTGGCGGGACTCCTTGTCAACGGCCGAGGAGGGCAATCAAGTAGACAGGCTACCAGGTGGCAATCAGTGCCAGGCCTGTCATGCGCTGTACTCTCCTAGAAATAAACACCAAGATACAGAGTATGCTGAGAACGGATTCATGAAACGGTCTCGACCACCTTGGACAACTGATGGATGAAGCCTCCACCCCCACTTGTTCCCGTTCGGCTCCCCCGCATCAAGATCCGATCCGCCATCCGCAAACCCCAACTCCCGTTCCGCGACAACCCGGCTCTACGGATCAACTACTGGTCACCATCAAACCCTTGTCGCTATCAATCACTTTGACTTTTGAGCGCTTCATTTTTCCATTTCCTTGTGAATCCTCTTGGCTCTCTCTTTGTTCTACAGCCCGATCTCCCTCTACCACACTCCCCCCATCGCGATCCCTCACAATGGCCCAACCGAAAGGCCTCGCAAACCTGCTCCCTCCCTCGTGGAAGACCTCCGTCACCGCCTGGCTCGCCGAAGACACGCCCTCCTTCGACTACGCCGGCTTCGTCGTCGGCGACGAGCCCCGCGTGGCCACCCTCTGGGGCAAATCCGAAGGCGTCATCGCCGGCCGGCCTTTCTTCGACGAGGTCTTTGCCCAGTGCGGCTGCACCGTCGAGTGGCACGCCGAGGAGGGCAAGATGGTTGACCTGAGCGAGAGCAACGGGAAGCACCGCGTCGCGACCGTCAAGGGCCCCGTGCGCGGGATCCTCCTCGGCGAGCGCGTTGCGCTGAACACCCTCGCGAGGTGCTCCGGAGTCGCTACCAAGAGTCTTCGGCTCGTGGAGCTTGCTCGCGCCCAGGGATACACGGGCGTCATTGCTGGAACGCGCAAGACGACGCCTGGTTTCCGGCTCGTCGAAAAGTACGGCATGCTGGTAGGCGGCGCAGACGCCCACCGGATGGACCTCAGCGCCATGGTCATGCTCAAGGACAACCACGTCTGGAGCCGCGGCAGCATCACCGACGCCGTCAAAGCAGCAAAGTCGGTCGCGGGCTTCAGCATGAAGGTCGAGGTCGAGGTGCAGAGCGAGGCCGAGGCAGACGAGGCCATCGAAGCTGGCGCAGACGTCGTCATGCTCGACAACTTTAACGGCGACGGCGTCAAGGTTGCGGCCCGGAGCCTCAAGCAGCGCTGGCAGGGGAAGAGGCACTTCTTGCTCGAGGTCTCGGGCGGCTTGAATGAGGATAACTGCACGGGACACTTGTGCAACGGTAAGCCAAGGTCGACTTTGTCAGCATATCAGAAACTGACGTTTGCCAGACGTGGACATTCTCTCAACGAGCTCGATTCATCAGGGTGTGCCGCACATAGACTTTTCACTCAAGATCGAGCACTAGATCAAAATAAACCAAAGATATCCAACATTCGCCACCCATGTTCTTATATTTTCTCTAGCCATCTCGCCCAACTCAGGCATGATGTGTACACGCGGTTGTCTGCGGTAACAGGTATCTGACAGTCGCCATCAAGCCCAGAAATCATCTCTATGATCAATTTTTGCTCCAAATGGTCGCGCCTCATATCAGGTTCTTCAACCTTGCAAACGACTCATCAGGTCCTCTCGCGAAGACGGTTCTTCTTCAAGTCAATATCCGCGTGTTCCTGCTAACAGGACAGAAACATAGCCCTAAGAAATCACCAGACTCTGAAGGACCCAGAAGCCCGGTCAATTAGCACCCCTTCAATTATATCTGATCATGGTCGTTTTAACTTGGCCAACATAATGCGTAAGATCTTGGGTCCCGAGAACTTTTCACAACCGTATCGCGACAACGTCAAAAGCTCGAAGAGACGAGCTAACCCTCCTTGATTCTCCTCATGCAAATTATACTATGCATTCATGCGATAATACTCGAGTGGCATCACCTTCCAAGATAAATGTTTGCGACTATGCATCACCAATAGGTTCTCACCGACAAGGGGAAGACTAAAATAACAAGTGGGATGCTTTGACCATCGTGTGGGCGGAAACAACTGGCATTCTTGCTATGGTTTACGTCTCACATACCGACCAAATAGAGTAGCCAGACTGGTCCTCGTGTGAGAAACAAGTCTTTGCTTTAATCTACGTCCTTAGCATGACCAACGTCTCACCAGACATTCCAGAACAATCAGCCTAATTACAATCGGAGGGAAGATCAGCCTTCAATGCGAACACTCTTTCAACGCCTCACTCTCGGATGTGAAACATGTTCTACATTCAGTCAAGGACATGGCTGGCGGAAACACTGTGCTATTTCATGGCTATCGACGAAATACTCTGTTTCAGAGACATTGTATCAAAACAAACACCTTTTTTCTTGTAAAACCACAAATCGGCGTGACCCAGGTGTCGTGGAGCGGAACCTCATGTCAGGCAATGAAAAGAAGAAGATGTAGTGATTCTTATAAAAAGGACCTGCACAGGCTCTCCCCCATATCCCCCTTCCATCCCTTACGCGCCATTTCCATCACATATTTGGATTTTTTTCATCAAAAGACGCCGGGCATGAAGAGACAAGACATTGAGAAGAAGAAGATGACCAGGTGGCCCATGTTTGAGCAAGAAGATCGTAAAGGTACGATGCTGCGTAACGTACATGTGAGAATCGAAATGAGAAGAGGAAAAAAAAGGAAAGGTTGCCTCGGACGCGGGCTGCCGGCTACAATTTCTGGAACCACATCGGGCGCGAGTACTGTGCCCAACCAAAAAGAAAATGCAGGCTTGCTATACCCATCGGCCGTAGGAACGAGCCTAATCCGAACACCATGGTAAGAGCTGAAAGTTTTTGCTTAGACGGTGACAAGCTTCATGCCATCGGGCTTGAGAACGTTCACGCCGTACTCTCCGCCAAAGTTACCTAGACATGAATGTTAGTCTCAGCTACATAAGACAGACTGGAGAAAACTTACCCTGAGGGTTGTAGTTGCAGACGGTGTACCAAGCAGGGAAGCTAAGAACACTTCCGGCAGGGCACTTGACAGTGGCGCAACCGACCTTGGTGGACTCCTTCCAGACAACCTGGGTGAAGTGGCCGTAGAGCAGGATGTCCATGCCCTCAGGAGGGTTGTCCTGGCCGTAGTAGGCCCAGTTGCTCATCTCGCTGTTGTACCACTGGTTGGTGATACCACCGGCGGCGGCCTTGTTCTTCAAGCTGTCGATATCACCAGTGGAGCCCCAAGTGGCAAGGTTCTGGCCATAGCCACCGTTACCCTGGTTCCTATTCAATGTGTCAGTCTTTGCTTATGAGGCGGGGTAATGCAATGAAGCTACTTACATGTCGTGCTCAAAGACACAGCCGTTGGCAATGTTCTCAGCGTAGCCAGCCAGGGTGTCGTCCCACTCGAGAGCGAGAGCAGAGTGGTTAGCACGGTGGTGGTTGTGGTACGAGAGTATGACCGTCTTGTAGTCGCCGTCGAGAGACAGGTTGTCGGAGCTTCCAGAGTCGCTGGGAGTGCTGGGAGCCTTGGGCTTCTCCTCCTTGGGCTTCTCTTCCTTGGGCTTCTCCACCTCGGGCTGCTTGTACTCAGGCTTGGGAGCGGCCTCAACAACGGTGGGCTCGGGCTTGGTATAAACGGGCTCGGGCGCGTTGTAGACAGGCTTGGGAGCCTGCTTCTTAGGTTGGTGCTGCTCAGGCTTCTTGGCAACATAGGTGGGCTTAGGTGCCTCATCCTGCTGCTCGAGGAAGACGGCGGCGGTGGGCTGCTGCTTCTCTTCGTCGGCGACAACAGTAACCGTAACAACCTCGTAGACCCACTCGGTCTGGAGGGCACGCTTCTCAATGAGAGCTCGGAGAGGGCTGGCCGAGGCCAGGATGGCGCTAGCGCCGACGAGGAACATAGATGTCTTCATGGTGATCGACGAAGAAGCACGAGACGACAATGATGTGAACTGGAATTAGAGTCAGTTAAATAATCTGGGGGATAGCAAGAGTGGCTGAATCCGGTTGAATCGATAATGCGTCAATGCCGCTTGGCATATGTTGTTTTCGTGTCCGTTGGACGAAAGCGATGAGGATAGCTGATGGCAAGGGTGGAATGGTGGTTCGTTGTGGGGAATGTATGGCCGAGAACGTGTAAGACATTTGGTGTTGAGACAGATTCGGCGGCCAAGGGGTACCATTATATCAATAGCGGATGTTGCAGCAACTGCCCTTGTTTGAGGGAGGGGCTTTGTCCTCGATGTTGATGTTCGCAGCCAAAGCAGGCCACCTGGTTTCCGGGATTGCTTTGTCGAGGGCAGTATCGATATTGGCGTTCATGAGGGAGGCCATCGATAGTTACTCCATCAAAGGCTGAGACGTGTGGAGACCAAGGAGAGACAACAGGGCAGAACACGGATGCAGGAACACGGATGTATAACCAGAACAAAGTGATTAAGCTTACCTTTGATGGCTGATTCGGGGTCTTTCGTGGTGAGAGTTTGAGTAGCTTGTTACCGGGAGTGATTCAGAACCAGTCTGGGAGCGGTTGGCAGCACTGCTGAAAGCGAGATCCGTCAAGGAGTCTCGTAAAGATCAAGGGAGTCGGTGTGGTTGGACAAAAGATTGAGTCCAACAGGTGAGAAGGAATGACAGTAAAGGGAGAGCCGAATGAGCGACGACTTGGTCTGCTTTGCGATGCCGAAGGGGAAGTTCGGGATGAGGAAGTCGAGGGTATTTCAACGGTTCAACCGGAGGGGCTTGGCTTTTGACTTTTGGTGTAGAAAGGAGTGGACTGCAATGTCATAGACAAGCAAGAAAAGAATGGACAGCCGAAGTGTGCGGTGGGAAGAAAAGAAGGTCGGGCCCTGCTAGCGGTCGACGAAAGACTTGAACTTGGAGGGGGGTGAAGAGGAGGGAAGAGGTCGAGATGGCTTCGGAGCGGACGACGACGTTAAAAAGGAACCGCACGAAGGGTCGCAGACGGCCAGCCACTGCGAGACCAGGGATGATTGGCTGTGCGGTATGAATTGGATGCCTTGCAGGGGATCCAAGGATCTTGCGGGCCTGCAATCGATTGCCTGGAGCGTGTTAGCCGGGGGGTGTTGCAGGGGGTTTCCGATTCCTCCAGGGCAGTGTGCCAGGGGGTATCGGGAGACGCACTAGCAGAGTGAGCGCTGCTCAAGGTGAGGGACTGCTAGTCGTCGGCGAGAACGAGTGTTGCTTCAAGGTTGTCGGTGGCGCTCTGCGGGCTCGTGGAAGCGTGGAGGTGGGGGGGCGCTGAAGCGAGGGAAAAGCGGAGTGGAGGCGTTTCGAAGGGAAAGTGAAGGGCGGCGCCCCAGGAACGGGAAGGGGAACCATCCCAGCGAGAGGAGATGAGGCTTGTTTGGGGCGCTCTGCCAAGTGGAGGGCCGGGGCAGGTACGCAGCTGAGCTGGAGGCACTGGCAAAGCACTCGCAAACACTGGCTAGCTGCTGGCTATTGGCTGTTGGCTGCCCGCTGGAGGTTGTTAGAGCGACCCCTGAAACTGAGTTGCTCTTAGTGGGAGGGACGCGCCGAGCCAGGGGCGATTTTCCTCGTTGGGCGCTAGGTAGCAAGATCGTGCTGCAAGGCACCAGGTACAAGATGCGTGGATGCCTCAAAGCCCAGGCATGACGTGTTAGGCTGTGGCTGGTGCAAAGATATCAAACTCTACTACTTCGGGCTTCGTGAATTCTTCATCAGGTATTAGGTATGGAGATATTGAGAGACTCCCGGCTCGGTGTGTATCACCTGGCATCTTGTCTCTCAAGATCTCCATTGAACAAGCGACAGCCAAGCGGCATCTCCACGGCGATGGTCTGTCTTGCTCGGTCTTCGGCAGATGCACGGGCCATGGCAATTACCAAAACCTCCAACGACAAGATGAAACCCCTGCTCCCCTCCGGCCCCGTCTTTGCCGTTGAGAAGCCCCCCAGGACCGCAGGAAGCACTGCAATACCACTGCATGATGCACTCGAGACCGGCCCAACCGCTGCCGCGTCAGCGGTC